>PVIW01006822.1:0-63981 GCA_004026585.1 Noctilio leporinus | reverse complement strand
CATATGAATACAAGGAATAGGCCTTCAGTGGTCAGGGGGAACAGGGTTGGGAGGAGGGGGGAGGCAGAGGCAAAGAAGGGGAGCAGCTTAGACAAGAACCTAGTATAAAGGAACCATGGACATGGACAACAGGTGGGATTGATTTTGGGGGGAATGGGTGGGTTGGGAGAGGGACAGAGGGGAGCAAAAAGGGGATGGATGTAATACAACAACAATAAAATTAAAAATGAAAAAAAAAAAAAAATCCAGTATGGACTTTCGAGCCGTTATTTCTTTTCTTATTTTTCACTCCTACGAATAACTGGAATACATTCTTATAAAATTCAAGCAATAGGGAAGTTTAGTGAATATATATGCCCTCCTTAACATAGGTACCTCCCATCCTCCTCTCCTCCTCCAGAATTAGCAGTTATTAGTTTATGTGATTTTTCAGAACTTTTTCTGAGCATTTACCTACTTGGAGATAAAGAAACATTGTGTTTTGTTGTCATTTTTACTAAATGATTAAATCATAGTTTAAAATGTGCTTTTGTCAAGTGAATTGTGGTAAGCTGTTCTGAAATGTGTTACTATGCTCTTAAGTTCTGACCGGCATCCAGACTGTTGTGACATTAATAGCTATCATTTAAGAGCACTAGGTGTTGTACTAAGAGTTATGTGCTTTATCTCAATTAAGTTTTACAGCAAACTTAAAGAGGTAGCATTGTTATCTTTCGTTTATGGATGACATAGATGGTGGTGGAATCAGGATTCAAACCATCTGATTGCAGAATGCACGCTCCTGACCTCTCTGTTGCTTGCTACCTCAGTTCTCTTAGTCATTAACCTCATCACCAATATGTTAACAATAGAGCAAAAAAAATGCATCAAAGTAAAAACCTTGTCTGTTAACGCTGAGATATTTTGGTAGGAAATCACCTTAGATTATTAGTTGAAGATCAGTTCCTCAAACAGTACTTAGGTCATCACTTAGCATTTTGCAAGTTGAATAAAAACAACACTTTACATGTAAATACAGGGTAGGCAAAAGTAGGTTTACAGTAGTTTGTATGGAAAATAATACAATAATAATGATGTAAGAATACACTGTTTTATTTATTATTTTTTAAACAGGTTTTATTATTTTTAGAGAGAGGGAAAGGAATTGAGGAAGAGAAGGACAGAAACATCAATGGATGTATGGTTATCTTTCACCTGCCTTTGGCTACGGACTTGGCTGGAGACCTGGCTTGCAACCTGGTTATGTGTCCTGGCTGGAGAATCGAACCAGCGACCTTTGGGTTCACAGGCTGACACCTATCCACTGAGACACCAGCCAGGGCTAAGAATACACTGTTTTACATACTCACAACTGTAATCCTGTTTTTGCTCCACTATGTATATTGGAGTATCACTGTTCAGATAATGTAGTATACAAAAATGTACTTTTTTCTTTCATTGGGTAATTTTTACATTTAGTATGTATAAAGTTTGTGGTTTTTAAAAAATTTTATTTATTATTTTTCAGAGAGAGGGGAAGGGAGAGAGGCAGAGAGGGAGAGAGACATCAATGTATGGTTGCCTTTCACCTGCCTCCAGCCACAGACCTGGCTGGAGGCCTGGCTTGCAACCTGGTGATATTGCCCTGGCTGGGAATCGAACCAGCGACATTTGGGTTCTCAGGCCAGCACCTTATCCATTGTGCCACCAACCAGGACTTGAAGTTTGTGTTTTAAATGGAATATATATATATATCCCACTAGAAAAAGTGACTTCTTTTAAACTACTTAGCTGTGAAAATACTAACTATATTATTAGATGGTTTTTTCCATTAAAAAAATTAAGGGATAGGAAATAAGATCATGTTGTATGTTACAAGTTTAGCTATGGTAAGCTTGTATGACCCAATGTCCATCACCTGATGAAAGTATTAGTAAAATATGTTTTACTATATAACGAAATATTATTTGGCAGTAAAAAGGAATGAAGTACTGATACATGGTACAACATGGATGAACTTTGAAAATACTATGCTAAATGAAAGAAGCCAGACATATAAGGCCACATGTGGTATAATTTTGTTTATATAAAATATGTGGGGTGGCACAGTGGATAAGGCGCTGGCCTGCTAACCCAAAGGTCACTGGTTTAATTGCCAGCCAGGTTGCAACCAGGTTGCCAGCCAGGTCCGTAGCTGGAGACAGGTGAAAAGCAACCATACATTGGTGTTTCTCTCCCTCTCTGCCTTCTCTCCCTTCCCCTCTCTTTAAAAATAATAAATAAAATATTTTTTAAAAATAAATAAATAAAACTGAAAAAAAAAAATATGTGGGACAGGCAAATCAATAGTGTCAGAAAGTAGAATAGTGGTCCAGGGACCAGGAGTAATAGGGATTGATGGTTAATTTTTGTATGTCAACTTGGCTAGGCTATGTTTATGGTTTATGTTTATGTTTTTTGTCCAAAACCAGTCAAGATGTTGCTTTGAAGGTATTTTTTTTTAAGATTTTATTATTTTTAGAGAGAGGGGAAGAGAGATGTTGCTGTGAAAGTAATTTTTTAAAGATTTTATTTATTATTTTTAGAGAGAGGGGAAGAGAGAGAGGCAGAAAGGGAGAGATATTAATATATGGTTGTCTTTCACCTGCCTCCAGCTACAGACCTGGCTGGAAACCTGGCGTGCAGCCTGGTTACGTGCCCTGGCTGGGAATTGAACCAGCAAGCTTGGTGCCACCAGCCAGGGCTTGAAAGTATTTTTTAAAGTGTGATTTAACATTTAAATCGGTAGATTTTGAGTAAAGTAGATTACCCTCCAGATTGTGGTGGACCTCATCTAATTAATTGAAGGCCTTAAGAGAAGAGACTACAGTTGCCCTGAGGAAGGAATTCTGCCCTCAGAGAGCTATCACAACTCAAGACTACAACAGCAACTCTTCTCTGTCTCTAGCCTGCCTTTCAGATTTCAGATATGACAGCCCTCCTACAGTCACATCAGCCAATTCCTTTCAGCATCTGTTCTCTCTCTCTCTCTCTCTCTCTCTCTCTCTCTCTCTCTCTCTCTCTCGCTTCCTTCCATCTTCTGCTTCTCTAGAGAATTTTGACTGATACAGGAGTGACTGCTAAATGGGTATGGATTTATTTTGGGGATGATGAAAAAGTTATAAAATTGTGGTGATATTCGTACAACTCGATTATACACTTTAAATTGGTGAATTGTGTGGTATGTGAGTTATATCTCAAAAAAGCTCTTATAAAAAAGAAATGTTAGGTGGAGTAATAGCTTAGTGAAAGCAGATTAGGGTGTAGGAGGTGGAAGAGTAGAGCAACTGTTCCAATGTGGGTAGGATTAACAGCAGCTTTTGAAGTAGCTTTAGCTTAATTTTTGTCACTACTTTCCTATTGTGAATTGTCTCACTCTTGGTTAGACTTCTGTTTTAACCAATTTAGTAGATGAAGATTGTATTTCCAATTTTGAAATATTTGTTAATAGGTACAATTTGGGTATTATTGAGAAGTTGTAGTGCCAAAGTCTTAATGTGGGAGTTGAGAAATGGTTGGAAAAATACAAATTAAAAGTCTCAGTCTGAACCTGGGAAGCTTAAGATATTAATTTCACTCACTGGTGAATCTTGTGTATGCAGGCACATAAAGTACGATAAAATATTGTTAGCATGAATGCTGTTGTACTGACCAGAAGAAAATGTTCATTTAAATTAGAGTTGCACTTAAACTGGGACTGTTATGCATTACTGGTTCTTTAACAAATATCTGAGTGTCATGTTTGCAGTGCAGCAGTGTCCAGTAGGTACATAGTACTGAAAAATATAGTTACAGTACAAATAAGTTCAACAATATAACTATCTGTGAATCATAGTTTCCAAGAAGCTAAGGGAGTGATGTGTTCCTTCCCCTAGGATTGGGGGCAGAAAATGTGGAAGGAATGAAGAGGGCTTCACAGAGAAAGTTGTTTTTAAGCAGCTGTTTGAAGAGTGAGTAGGGCTTTGCTAACTGGATAAAAAAAGAGTAGGGCTTTCCAGTCCAAGGGAACAGTATGTGCTTAAGGCACAAAAGCCTGAAAGAGAATGATGTATTGTGGGAAATGCAAATCCAGCTGTTAACAAAATCGCAAAGTGGAAAAGAAAGCTGCTCTAAACATTTGGGGGCAGTTAAACACTGCTGACAGAGGACCCAGCGGAGACAGTGTGGCTAAAAGCTTAAAGATTCTGGAGTTGGACTACTTGAATTAAGATCCTGGCTCCCACTTCTTGCCAGATGTGTGACCTTGGGGAGCCTCTGTGCCTCAGTTTTCACATCTGTAAAAGGAAGCTAATAGTGGGGTTCACTTTGTAGAATTGTTATAGAGATTTAATGATAATTCACATATAGCAGTTAGCAGAATGCCTGGCACAGGATAGGTACTAAATAACTTGTGACTATTATAATTTTTCTTTCTTTTTTAGTTGGTGTCCTTACATAGTAAAACCTGTGTACTTCTTGTCCATAAGTGTGCTTTTTCATTGCAAAAAAATATTTTCTTTGTGAATCTCTCTTTGGCGTTATCTAAACTAAGATAATTTTTTAATACTTTGAAACTCTTTGGAATGTGTTAAAGAAATAGTGTGATGTTGTAAAAAAAAAAAACTATTTGGTCTTTGTCCCAGGTCCCTGGCTCACAGCTCCTAAAACTCTTGGGATCTTTGGAGTGATAAGAATGGGTTTTTTTTTGTTTTGTTTTGTTTTGTTTTTTTTGTATTCTAGTAAGATGATTGGTGGCTAGGTACCCCTAGATAGCTTCAGGCTGGGGCAGGTCACCAGAAAGACCTAGCAATTAGAGGGTTGGAACCTACCTCCCCATTTACCAATCTGCAGGAAGTGGGGTGGTAGAGGGTTGAAAATTAAGAATAAAGCTCTGCAAAAACTTTGAGATTCAGGGAACTTTGGGTTTGATGAACACACGGAGGTGCAGGGAGGGTGACTCACCCAGAGAAGGTATGGAGACTCCAAGCTCCTTCCCCCATTCCTTGCCCTTGGATTTTGTCCATTTGGCTGTTCTGAATTGTATCCTCTGTAACAAACTGGTGATGGTCAGTAATGTACTTCCCTGAGAGTCATTTTAGTGAATTATCAAACCTGAACTTGTAGTTGGTTATTTGGAAGTATCAGTGACAACCTGGGACTTTTGGACTGACATCTGAAGTGAAGGCAGTCTTATAGGACTGAGCACTTGTGGGATCTGACATTTAATCCAGGTAGTGTCGCAATTGAGTTGAAATGAATTGTAGGGCACCCAGCTTGTACTGGAGAGTTGATGTGCCAGAGCAACATTTTAATACTTTCATTATGCCCCATGTTACCTAATAGGCGCTCTTTGACATGCTTCCTGATTGATTAGCTTCTCATATAAAACTTACTCAACTCTGCCCTGGCTGGAGGCACAGTGGATAAGGCACCTGGCCTGCAAACTCCAAGGTCGCTGGTTTGATTCCCAGCCAGGGCGCATAACCAGGTTGCAAGCCAGGTCTCTAGCCAGGTCGATAGCTGGAGGCAGGTGAAGCAACCATACATTGATGTTTCTCTCTGCCTCTGCCTCTATCCCTTCCCCTCTAAAAATAATAAGTAAAATTTTAAAAGAAAAGAAAATGTTAAAATGTTACTTTATTCTTCAAAGAGCTTATAGTGTAATTGGGAAACGAAAGTTAACCCCCATAAACACGGAAGCATTAAGTTCTAAATGGAATTAAGAGCTCTGTGTGATAAGTTAGAGAAGCATTGTTTAGCTAGGAAGGGGTACTTAAATTGGACTTTAAATATTTAGGGTAGAAAATAATAAGTATTCTTAGTGTGTTAGAAGTCGGCATAAAAACCCAGAGGGATAACCAGGAGGTAGTCGTATGTTAAGGAGCACTACTACTGGATTGATCAAATAGTTTAGATTAAATGATAGAGATGAACCTGAGTAAGGTTACATTTCAGGAAGACTATATAAGGGTAAAAGTACAAAGTTTGATGGAGCAATAGGCCAGAAATTTTTAGGGAACCAAGGCACAAACCTTGGTGGTAAGAATATTGGATTTGCAACTTGGGGAAAGCCATGCTTCCCCTTAATCCATTCAGATAACCCTAATAACTAAACTGGTAATTTTGGAGGTATATTTTATTGATTATACTGTTACAGTTGTCCCAGTTCTTTTCCCTTTGCTCCCCTCCACCCAGTTACCCACCCCTACTCTCCAGGGATCCCATGCCCTTTAGTCCTGTCCATGGGTCATGCATATAAGTTCTTTGGCATCCCCCTTCCCTGTACTGTTCTTAACATCCCCATGTCTGTTTTGAGCCTACCAATTACACTTCTTAATCCCTGCAATTCCCCACCCCCCACCTTTCCCCTTTCACTCTACCAGCCGATAACCCTGTAAATGGTCCCCATATCCATGATTCTGTTCCTTTTCTGGTTGTTTGCTTTATTTGTTTTTATTTTTATTTTTTAGATTCTGTTGTTGATACTTGTGTTTGTCATTTTAATGTCCATAGTTTTTATCTTCTTTTTCTTAAGTAAGTCTAACATTTCATATAATAATGGCGTGGTAATGATGAACTCCTTTAGCTTTACCTTGTCTGGGAAGTACTTTATCTGCCCTTCCATTCTCAATGATATCTTTGCTAGATAGAGCATTCTTAAGTGTAGGTCCTTGCTTTTCATCACTTTGAATACTTCTTGCCAGTCCCTTCTTGCCTGCAAAGTTTCTTCTGAGAAGTCAGCTGATAGTCTTATGGGAACCCCTTTGTTAGGTAATGCTCTTCTTTTAGTCCTTATAAGGCTCTCTCTTTATCTTTAATCTTCATCATTTTACTTATGATGTGTCTTAGTGTGGTCCTGTTTGGGCCTAGCTTGTTTGGGTGTCTGTGCTTCCTGGACTTGTATCTATTTCCTTTGCCAAATTTGGGAAGTTTCCATTCATTATTTTTTCACATAAATTTTCAATTTCTTTTCCTCTTCTCCTTCTGGTATCCCTATGATTTGGATGTTGGCATGTTTGAAGTTGTCCCAAATGTTCCTAGGCCTCTTCTCATTTTTTTCAATTCTTGTTTCTTCATTCAGGACTAGTTGATAGTTTAATTCTTCCTTATGTTCCAAATCCTAGCTCTGAACCCCAGTTTCCTTCCCTTTACCAATGGTTTCCTACTGACTTTCCTTCATTTTACTTAGCATAGCCTTCACTTCTCTTCTGCATTTGCTGTACTTAAGCATGTCTGTGAAGTCTGTGAGCATCTTGATCAGCAACATTTTAAATTCTGTGTCTGTCAGGTTGGCCATCTCCTTGTTGCTTAGTTCTCCCACTGGAACCCTGATGTGTTCCCTCTTTAGGGTCATATTTCTCTGTCTCCTCAACTTGTCAGGCTCCTGTGTTTGCCTGTGTCTTAGAGCTGTCTCACCTGTTGCATTGTAAGGGGCAGAGCCTTAGGTATTTGTCTGTGCCAGGTGACCTGTTTCACTACATTGTGGAGCTGATTTGGGTCCAAGAAGGAAAAATGCCACCTGCTCAGCATTTGCCCCTTTTCTACTAATCAGAGGAGTTCTGCTGAGAAAAGGGCAGTTCTTCCACACTTCAACCCCCATTGGTTTTCATAGTCCATTGCTGTTGCTGGTGCCACCACCAAAGATGCCCCATCTGCCGCTGCTGTTGGAGGCGGGGCTGCTGCCACCGCCACCACTGGCTTGGTGCAGCCCCACCCTGACCTCTGTGCCCTCCTACCTGCCTGGATGAATATTTCTTCTTTATTTCTTTGTTGGACCTCCCTTCAGTACGACATTCTGGATCTTTGGATTTAAAAAAAAAAATTTTAAAGATTTTATTTATTATTTTTAGAGAGAGGAGAAGGGAGAGAGGCAGAGAGGGAGAAAGACATCAATGTATGGGTTGTCTTTCACCTGCCTCCAGCCCTGTATCTGGCTGGAGACCTGGCTTGCAACCTGGTTATGTGCCCTGGCTGGGGAATCGAACCAGCAACCTTGGGGTTCACAGGCCTGGTGCCTTATCCACTATGCCACCTTTATCTACTATGCCACTATGCCAGGGCTTGATTTATTTTTTTATAGTTTTATATACCTTAGTTGTAAAGGGGGAAGCAGAGTGTCTACCTGTGCCTCTATATTGGCCGGAAATCTTAACTGGGTATGTTTTATAATAGATAATGAAATACCCATCTACTTTAATATGCTGACTTCATAAGAGTGATTTGGAAAGTGTTGGATATTTGATTCATAGTATAGTGAGTAGACAAGATTGGAAGGATTCAAAGTATGATTTTTGTATTCAAGATTGTTTTCCCCTTAACATATTAAAAAATTGTGCCGGGGTGCATCACTTTAAAGTGAGTATTTTGTCAGGGTCATTTTAAATTCTGGAATAAACTCATTTAAATAATATTTATGATGTTACCATAAGTACAAGTTTAATAGTTTGAATGAAAAATGAAACTTATGAGGACAATGATGAATAAAATATTGCAGGTGAATGTTCCAAGTCAGAGGCAGGTGTTATGGGTTAGAACCTACATTAGAATTTTGGTAGAAATATGTTTTAAAACATAAGACTTATGTGGTTGTACTAGTCTTTTCTCATTGATATGCTAAGATGAGGGTTTTGTTCATAATTGATAGTTGTGTGGAGGCAGAGTTGTAGATAAGCATCGGTAAACTTTATTGGTATTATACGTGGATTTAATAGGTCTCCATACCCCTTGCTAGTGACCTGATTTGAAATTGTATTAAAATTTTACCTTTTGTTTTAGCTGCAGCTATTTTGAAAGATGATATAACAACAGGTAAACCATTTGAATAACGAGTGAGAAACTGATTAAAAAGCACTTCTCAATATTTAGTTTTTTTTCTAAAAATTAGTTATTGTTTCTTTCACTTTATTATTACTGCTTTGTCATCATAGCAATATGGATGCTTAGGTGTGCTAGTAAAGTACAGGCTTTAATAGAGAATTATTTTCTGAACTGACTTCTTTGTTGTAGGCCTGCTGATTGACTGTTATCCTCTGTGTTTCATATATATGAGTGTGTATATAAGTATTTGATTATGATATATAAGTCCTGCTGCCAAAATATAATTCACCAAAGCAAAATATTTAGAGTCCTGGTATCCTAATGTTGGGGCTGGAGGAAAAAGCTTAAAGGTTTTTAAGTAGACTCACTTTTTAAAAAAACTTGCAGCCCTGGCTGGTGGCACGGTGGATAAGGTACCAGCCTGCAAACCCTAAGGTTACTGGTTTGATTCCCAGCCAGGGCACATAACCAGGTTGCAAGCCAGGTCTCCAGCCAGGTCTGTAGCTGGAGGCAAGTGAAAGGCAAACCCTACATTGATGTTTCTCTCCCTCTTTGCTTCCCTCCCTTCCCCTCTCTCTAAAAATAATAAATAAAATCTTTAAAAAAAAAAACAACTTGCTGGAAGAGGGTACTCTGTCTGGTTTCTGGAATCAGTGTCATAGCTCCAGTTTTTTGACTATGTAATATTCTTTAAAATTGTTTTCAGTTAGCAGTTAACATTCAATATTACTTATATATTAGTTTCAGGTATACAGCATAGTGGTTACATAATTAGATAATTTATTAAGGTGGCCCACAATAATTCTAGTACCTACCTTGCACCATACATATGACTTCTGTAATATCCTGAGAGTATTATTAATCTCACCTAACCTGTCGACTTTCTTTTGCTTTTGAATTTTGAGTTTTTTGGTTTTCTGCAGAGTTAGTCTGGACGCATCTTAGCTATGTACAACCTAAGCAGTGTAAGCACACAAAATAAACATTTATATGATGTTTATGTATGTTTTACATTGTTACTTTTATTATATGTTCTGTTTTCTCTTGCCATCGCATGCAAGTTTTGCATTGATTCAGACTTTATGGCTTTTATCTGTTGGCTCTTTTAAGTATGGATATATTTTGGGTAAATTCTGGATTTTGTTTTTATTCTAAATCAGAATTAAGTGAAGATTTAATATTTTCTTCATAAAATTGTATTGATTGCCCTGGCTGGTGGCTCCGTGGGTAGGTCCTGGCCTGCGAACCCAAAGGTTGCTGGTAGGATTCCCAGCCAGGGCACATAACCACGTTGCAAGCCAGGTCTCCAGCCAGGTGAAAGGCAACCATACATTGATGCTTTTCTCCCTCTCTGCCTCCCTCCCTTCCCCTCTCTAAAAATAATAAAATCTTTAAAAAAATAAAAGAAATTATATTGATTGCCACATTTCTTGTTGATTTATCTTTTTTTAATATTTTGAAATTTGATTATGTTTGTCACAAAATATAACCCTTGATTATATATTTTCAGAGTTAGTTCTTTAATTATTATGGCCCTAATTAGTTTATAATCTTCTTAAAGGCCACTATAATTGCTTATGCTGCCTTGTAGCCCTATAATAAAAGTACAGTGCCCAGTATTTAGTAGGTAGTTAAGTATTTATTGCCAACACAGTAACTTTCTCCAAAGAAATTATAGAAGCACGAATTTAAGAAGTTTTGCCTTTTTTTAAAAAAGCCTCTTAGAATATAGAATATGTTTATGGCCTTGGGGTTGGAAAGAATAGTAATTCACAAAAAGCACAGATTGAAGTAAAAGATTAATAAATTTAGATATATTAAAATTAATTTTTAGTTAAAATAGAATGAAAAAAGTTACGAAAAATGATGGGAAAATATAATGTATATTACTTCCAAAGTGTATAGAACATAGAAAAATCTTGTTGCCCAAATTAATAAAAAGTACAACTTAAAAATGGTCAAAAGACACACAAATAAGGTCCTGCTGGGTAGCTCAGTTGATTAGTGTTGTCCTGATATGCCAAGGTTGTATGTGCCAATCAGAGCACATACAAGAATCAACCAAAGAATGCATAAATAGGTGGAACAACAAATTGATGTTTCTCTCTTTCTCAAGAATCAATTTTTAAAAAAAAAGACATACAAATGAGAATTTAATAGAAGTAATAATGACCAATAAACAAACACAGTATGTTCAATATAACTAGGGAACTGCAACCTTAAACCTTAAGATGCCATGTATACCCATTTATGATGTTGGGTAATAGCAAATGTGGATTACACTCTAGAGCAATAGAAACTCTAATGTTCTCTTGTTAAAGGTGAGTTACATTGATTGATTTTTTAAAAAAGATTTTATTCACTATTTTCAGAGAGAAGGGCAGGGAGGGAGGAAGAAAGGGAGAGAAATATCAATGTATGGTTGCCTTTTACCTGTCTCCTGCTAGGGACCTGGGTGGAGACCTGGCTTGCAACCTGGTTATGTGCCCTGGCTGGGGAATTGTACCAGCGACTCTTGGGTTCGCAGGCCAATCCACTGAGTCACACCAGCCAGGGCACATTGATTGATTTTTGAATGTTAAACCAACTTGGCATTCCTGGGATAAATTTCACTTGATTGTACTGTATTACCTTTTTATATTAACATTTCTGGGTTTGATCTGCTTACATTTTGGTAAGGATTTTGCATCTTTGCTCATGAAGGATTAATCTTAAAGGCTTGTTAGAATTCACCAATGAAGCTACCTGGATCTGTTTGTATTTTGTGTGTGTGTGTGTGTGTGTGTGTGTGTGTGTGTAAAGTTTTAAACCTTAAGTTCAATTTCTTTGATAGATATAGGGCTTTTCGTGCTACTTATTTCTTTTCAGTTGATTTAGGTAGTTTGTATCTTTTAATAACTTTGTCTTTATTTAAGTTGGATTTATTGACATAAAGTTATTCATAACATTGCCTTGTTATCCTTTACTGTCCCATAGGATCTGTAGTGATGTCAGCCCTCTAGTTTCTAATATTGGTAATTTGTATCTTATCTCCTTTTTCTTTAGATTTTGTTTACGTTAGTAACTAGTTTATTAACACCACTTAATTGATTGTCACTTTATTATAAAGATACAGAAGACCAGTAGCATTTGCTCTGAAGAGCTCTAACTTCAATAAAAATGATCACTTTTTTAAATTGAATTTACTGGGGTGGCATTGGTTCATAGCACCATACAGGTTTCAAGTCTACATCTCAGCACACTGCATCATGTGCCTGTTGGACCCAAGCAAAGTCGCCGTCTGCCCCCATTTCCCCTTTTTGCCCACCACCACCTTCTCCTTATCCCCCTTTCCCTCTGGCTATCACCACACTGTTGTCTGTATCAGTATGTTACTCTTCCCTCTGACAGCTGTCAGTCTGTTCTATATATCCTCTTTTTGCTTTTTTCTCTTTGCCATTTGGTAAGCCATCTAAAGAATTGTTACTTTTAATAGATTTTTTTCTGGAGTTTTTTTTGTGTGTGTGGATTTCTATTCTTTATTATATTCTTTTTGCTTACTTTGGGTTTAATTTCCTCTTGTTTTCTAGTTTCTTTTTCATTTCTCTTAAATTGAAAACTTTAGATCATTGATTTAAGAAGTCTGTTCTAATAAAAGCATGTCATGCTATAATATAAACATTTTGGTAAACAGTTTGACATCGTTGTAATGCTAAGCCTGTATATCCCTAATAACACACAGTCTTCACCTGGGTATTGTATATAGCCTAGAAAAACTTTTTTTATATCTGCATCAGGAGACATAGTCAAGCATGGTTATAGTAGCATTTTTCATGATTGCTAAAAAATGGAGATAATCCAAATAAATGTCTATCAACAGAAACGTGTAAACACTTCTATTAATTTACACCATGAAGTACACTACAGGAATGAACATGAATTAACAATAGCTATATTTATTAGTTAGATGAATCTCTGAAGTGTTGAATGAAAAAACCAAGTTGTAAAGGAATAGACTATTATGCCAGCTAATATAAGATTTAAAAATGACAAATTTATTCATAAATCTGTTTTACTGCATATTTAGTAATGGAATGGTAAACATATTTCCATATGAGAGAGGCAGAGAGTGAATATAAAAATAGCTAAATTTTGCATAATGTATGCTGGAAAGTGTTATACTTAACAAATATATACTTATTTAATTCCCAATTAAATGAATACGTGCTGTGAAGCAGACATTATTATTATTCTCATTTATAAATAAAGGAACTTACAAAGTAAGGGTTCATAAAGCCTTAACTTCCCTGAATTACACTGCAAACAGGTGATAAACCTAATTAAACACAGGCAGTCTGGCTCCAAAGTTGACACTCTAAACCGTTAAGCCCTGCTGCTTGCACTGATGGGTAGTGATAGTGAGCTTCTGAAGCTTGGTGTTTGTTAGATGCATGGATGGTTGTCTTATTATTCTTGAGTTCTTATTCTTATATTTATGTTTTTTTATGTATGAACTATTTAGTTAAAATTTTAAAAGAAAATGGTCAAGCCATCTGAAATGGAATGTAAGAAACAGTTTCTTAAACTTTATTCCAAATAGAAGTTTAGGGAGTTAGCACCATTAATTTTATCTAACCTTTTCTAGATACTAGTAGATAATAAAATACTTTAAAAATCAGATAGATGACATGTTATTAATACGTTATAGCTTGATCTAAATGGTAGTTACAGGGGTGGTGTTCACTTCGGGTGATTCATCAACCTGTTCACTTTCAATTTGTTCACTTGTTTGTAGGTATTCTACACTTCAATAAAAATATGAGATAAATTTTTAAAAATTCCAGGTATTTAAAAAATTGGACCTGTATTATGTGTATTTCTGTTGGGGTAATTATAAGGGAATTATAAGATGAGCTATGAAGTAAAGAAGGTAACTTTGAGATTCCGTTTCATTGGAAAGTCTATAAAGTGAATGGGGAAATATATTGACAAGTAACAAAACAATACAGCAAACAAGGAACAGCGCAGTCTGTTTGAGATCTGTCCTGAAACTATTGAGCCAATGCGTCATTATAATTAAAGTAGTTTGTGCTCAGTACTTACAGGACAGACCTTGTGTAATACTCTACCTTTTGTGCCAAAGGGGACAAATAAGAAATTATATTTGTTATTTATACCAAAAGAAATATGGAAGGATGCATAAGGAATCAGTAACTGTTATAATGTGGTACTAAGATGAGGTGGAGGCTGGGTTGATGTAAGGATGACAGGAAAACTTTTTGGTGTATAGAAGGTCTCTGATTTAAGACGGTTCGAATTAGGATTTTTCAAGTTTAGAAACTATTTCGATTTTTGATCTTTTCTAGGGCTAGTGATAGTATGGTACAATATTCTGTTGTGATGCTGGGCAGCATCAGCAAACTGTGCTTCCCAGCTGGACAAGTGATCATAAGGGTAAACAACCAATCATCTACAGTGTGTCCATTGTGTTAAATGATTTTGCCCAACCGGTAGGCTAATGTAAGTGTTCTAAGCACATGTAAGTTAGGCTAAACTAAGCTTCATTGTATTAAATGCATTTTGAGTTACAGTATTTTCAGTTTACAATGGGTTTATTGGGACATAATCTTATTTTAAGCCGAGGAGCACCCGTATAGTATATTTTCATAGTGGCATATGCCTGGGTGTTAGATTATTTTATCAGTTTATATTAGTTATACTGTGGTAATAAACAACCCCAAGAACTCAGTGTTTTGTAACAACAAAGATTTATTTCTTGCTCAAGTTTAGGTAGATGGCAGTACCATTCACAGATGTTCCTCCTTCCTGGAATTCAGACTAAAGGAGCAGTTTGAACCCTGGCTGGTGACACAATAGCTAAGGTGCTGGCCTGCTAATCCAAAGGTCGCGGTTCGATTCCCAGCCAGGGCACATAACCAGATTGCAAGCCAGGTCTATAGCTGGAGGCAGGTGAAAGGCAACCATACACTGATGTTTCTCTCCCTCTTTCCCTTCCCCTCTCTCTAAAAATAATAACTAAATTTAAAATTTTAAATAAATAAATAAAATAAAGGAGCAGTTTGTACCCAAGACAAGTTCTGCTGGTAGAAGAAAAAGTGCTACACAGAGCTAAGGAAATGCGGTTAAAGCTGATGCTCAGAGGTGGCGCACATCACTTCCACTCATCTTTTATTGGCCAAAGCAAGTCATTTAGCCAAGCATATCACAATTGGATAGGGAAGTGTAATTAATATTCATATATGAAGAAGCAGTGGAACCATTGAGTACAACCATACATTCTATTACACTTGGCTTCTTTCCGTCTCAAAGTAAAAATTATCTACATTTGGGAACTAAGAATGCATTTTAGCAAAAATAAAGTTGTTTTTCATGAGCATTCTACTATCCATAAGTTAAATGGCTTTTGTCTCTCTCAGAGAAATTAAAGTTTGAAGTAGTGTTGATCTTCTTATGATAGAAGAGTGTGTCATTGTTAGATTACCTAATATCTTTTGTAAATAACTCGGACATTGAGTTATGAAGTTTAGTCATGTGTTGGTGGTGGTGGTTTTGTTTTTTGGTTTTTTTTTTAGATTTTATTTATTTTTAGAGAGATAGGAAGGGAGGAAGAAGGAAAGGGAGAGAAACATCAATGTGAGAAAGAAACATCAATCAGTTGCCTTTTGTACACACCTGAAGTGGAGACTGACCCCACAACCCAGGCAACCGTTCACTTTGTGGGACTATGCCCAGCCAACTGAGCCACACCAGTCAGGGCAGTGTTGTTCTTTTTTAAAACATCTTTTCATCTACTTTATTTTGTATGTCATCTACTTTGTCATGGACTAAATCTACATTAATTATATTTTCAAATAAAATACTGGGATATATTAATTCATGGGGTCAAAGATGAGGATATTTAAAATATTGACATAGCCCTGGCTGGTGGCACAGTGGATAAGGTGCCCAGCCTGCGAACCCTAAGGTTGCTGGTTTGATTCCCAGCCAGGGCACACAACCAGGTTGCAAGCCAGGTCTCCAACCAGGTCCCTAGCAGGACACAGGTGAAAGGCAACCACACATTGATGTTTCTCTCCTTCTCTGCCTCTCTCCCTTCCTCTCTCTTTAAAAATAATAAATAAAATCTTTAAAAAATTAAAATAAAACAGTGACATAAATTACATAGCATTTGCTTATTGAGCATCTCTTTATTAAGCACCTCCTATGCAGCATATTTGCTAGCTGAGAGGGATAAAAATAGCGAAAAGATATAATCCCTGCTTTTAGGGATTCTGCATAACTGGACATGTCTATAGATAATTACAATACAGTGACATAATTGCTGAGAAAGGTACTATTCAAGTGAACTATGGTAGAAATGTTGAGGATGGAATGACCAATTGATAAGGTAATGAAGGAAGAAACAGAATGGTCTCTCTGGATAACTGAAATAAGTTTTTAAAAGAAGAGCAGGATTTTAGCATGCAAATGAGGGAAGTAGTTTTAGGCGCACCATTAAATAGCATGAAGGAATAAAATTTGGTGGTTTGAGCAACTTTGAGTGATTTTGTGTGATGTCATATGAGGGAAGGGACAGAAGATGAGGCAGAAAAATAATTTAGGATCAAGGTGTGAAGGATTTTAACTTCATGCTGCTTTTTTTTGTAACAACAGGTGATGAGGAGTTCCAAAAGATTTTAAGTAATAGAATCACATGATCAGATCTTTGTTTTTAGAGTAGCAATCTTGGTGATAATGTGGAAGACATTTGAATTGTGCCTAGAGGCAAGGAGACCTGGTAGAGTGATATAATAGAAAGGCCAGTTAGAAATAAATTTCTGAAGTCCAACCAGATCATCTAGATGGAGAGGCACAGATTTGGGAGTCATCAGTGTAGTGAGAGCTGTAGGAAATATACTCCCAGGGAAGTTTTTACATCTCTAGAATAGTACAGGCTAAAGAAAAACCCTGGAGATTATCAACATTTGAACAGCTGTCAGGGGAAAAGAAAACAGTGTTGAAAGACCAGCCAGACAAGTAAAAGAACCAGGAAAGACTGAATTTGTGAGATACACGGCAGGAGGCAGTTTTTGAGAAGGTTAATTGTTAGTAACACTCAAATGACCCGTTATAAGGAGTGAAAGTAGTCCTTGGGTTTGACAGGTAAGAGTGGCATGAGGGTTGTTCAATAGAGTGGTAGGTATGAAATCTCACTGGCTGTGGGTTAAGAAGGCTGTGAGTATGACCGTTCTGAAAGTGGTTGAGCGAGTGGATGCAGAGGTTAACTAAGGGCATTTCCTTCCATATTAGATGTGTGTGTGTGTGTGTATTTTAATGATAATAATTTGTCTTTTTCTCCAGGTTTAATTGTTACTTTCAAGGAGGCTAGTTGGTCCCCACGTGCATGGGGTGGGGTGTGGGACAAGTGGGATGAGAAACGCCATTTAGGTTAGGCATTCCCTATCCAGATTAATTTCTCAATAGACTAAAATGTACATTGAAATCTTATGAATTAAATATAATTTGTGCAAATGGGACATGAGTCACAGATGTCAAAAATAGTAGGAATGTTAAAACTTTTAAATTCTGCAGAAGTTTAGATCAGTAGCCATAGATGATACTTCCTAGTACTTCTTTGATGTTCTGAGTTTTTAAAGCTAGAAATGCATCTTTGTGTTTCTTTTGGTTAAAAAACAAAAGGACTGAAAGTTGGATGCAGTCAAGAGGAGGTGAAGGTAAATATGGCTCGCCTTCTTGAACAACCACATCAAAATTACAATTAAACTATAGAACAGCCATCATTTAGAACCATCAGAAATTGAGCTGAATGGCAGTCCAACAACTACAGAATTAAAGAAGAAACCATATCCATCCAGACTAGCAAGAAAGGCAGAGATGCAGAACAGGCTAGAACCACACTCACATGTGGTAGATAAAAATTGGGAGGGATACCTTGAGAGTGAGGATTATCAGACCCACACAAGGCCTCCCTGCCCAGGGTTCCAGTACCAGGATATAAGACTCCCAACTGTAAAAACCAGTTGGGATTGAGTTGGTGGAAGAAACTGCTGGATTCCCAAGCAGTTCCTCTTAAAGGGCCTGCACACAGACTTACTGAGACTCATGCCTGAGCTCCAGCACCAAGGTAGCAGCTTTAAAGGCACCAATGGCATATGGGGAGGAACTGAAGTGTTTGTTATCAGGGCAAGAGCTAGGGGGTAGCTTTCTCCCAAACAGAGCTGTGGGCAGAGACTATTGTTCCTTTTCAGAATCCTCCCCCAATAAGCTACAGAGCCGACAGGCAGGCACCATATCTGAGACTCCATCAACCTGGCTCACTGTTTGGTCTTTCTGGTAATTCCCTAAGGCTCTGCCCAGCCCAACTTATGGGCTTACCAAAGCTGTTAACAGTGGTTTTTCCTAAGAATGGCTTGTCTTGGCTTATGCTTCAGATCTTCCTAAATCTTTTCAAACAAGCAATAGCTGAGCTGGCCTTAGCATGTCCCTAGCTCCCATACCTCTTTGTAAGTGGTCCTAGGCCCAGCACTAGCAGCAGCTGGTCTTGGTTCACAGCCTGGCCTCATTTGGCCACCGCCAAGCCAGCATAAGTAGCAGCCATCTGCAGATCACTTTATAGGTGATCAAGTGGCCCCAGACAGAACACAGGTGGTGGCTGACCTTGGCCTGTGAACCCAATGGAAAGCTACAGACCATGTTGGGAGGACCACCACCCAACCCTCTCTCCACAAGCTATATGCTCAAGAGATAGACTCAGTGGGTTCTAGAGCCCTGCTGAAGTCCTGGTCTGTGGAATGGGCCCCTGCACAGCTAATCAACCATGGAGGGCTGAGGTTGATGGTTAGTGGTCACAGCCAGTCCTTGAATCTGACTGACCTGGGCAAATCCCTCTCATTGACCTGCCCATAGCAATCAAGGCTCAACTACAAGAGGAGGGTATACTCAGCACACACAAAGGACACACCTAGAGTGCCCAGCTTGGGTGATAGGACAGGTTGTTCCACTGAACCCTACAGAATACCTACCACTTGGCCTCATGCTGCCAAGACAGGGAGTCATAGCAACTCTACCTAATTCATAGAAACAAACACTGGGAGGATGCCAAAACAAGGAAGCAAACATGGCTCGAATTAAAGAACAGATTAAAACCCCAGAAGATGAACTAGACAAAATGGAGGTAAGCAATTTATCTATCAGATGCAGAGTTTAAAACACTGGTTATAAGGATGTTCAAGGAACTTAGTGAGGAATTCAACAGCATAAAAAAGAACCAGTTAGAAATGAAGGATACACAAATTGAAATAAAGAACAATTTACAGGGAGACAGCAGTAAAGTAGATGAAGCTGAGAGTCAAATTAATTATTTGGAACATAAGGAAGCAAAAAAGAACCAATCAGAACAATGAGAGGAAAAAGAATGCAGAAAAAATGAGGATGGTGTAAGCAGCCTCTGGGACAATTTCAATTGTACCACCACCATTCACATCATAGGGGTCCCAGAAAGAGAAGAGAAAGAACAAGAAATTGGAAACCTATTTGAAAAAATAATAAAAGAAAACTTATCTAATTTGGTGAAGAAAATAGACATGCAAGTCCAGGAAACACAGAGAGTCCTAAACAAGATGGACACAAAGAGGCCCACTCCAAGACAGGTTATAAGTAAAATTCCAAAGGTTAAAGGTAAAGAGATAATCTTAAAAGCAGCAAGAGAAAAGAAGTTAGTTACCTCCAGGGAAGTTCCCATAAGACTGTCTGCTGTGTTCTCAAAAGAAACTTTTGTAGGGTAAAAGGGACTGGCAAGAAATAGTGAGAGTGATGAAAAGTAGGAACCAATAGCCAAGAGTGCTGTACCCAGCAAAGCTATCATTTAGAATGCAAGGGCAGATAAAGTGCTTCCCAGACAAGAAAAAACTAAAGGAGTACATCATCACCAAATTACTGTCATATGAAATGTTAAAGGGACTTATTTCAGAAAAAGAAGAAACTGAACAATACATATCTATTAACAGTTGAATCTAAAAAACAAACTAAGCAAACAAGCAGAACAGATACAGTGTTATGGATATGGAGTATGTTTTGATGGTTGCCAGATGGGAGGGTAGTTTGGGGCAGTGGCTGAAGAAGTGAGGGAATTAAGAAGTATAAATCAGTACGTACAGTACAACCATGAAAACTATAGGAAATGGAGTAGCCAAAGAACTTATATGCATGACCCATGGACATGAACAAAGAGGTGGGAATTATTTGAGGAGGTAGGAGTTCCTGGGTTAGGGGTGGCTAAGGGGGACAAATTGGGACAACTGTAAGAGTATAAACAATAAAATATAACTTAGAAAAGGAAGTACAAATTGGTAGTTACAGAATATTCATGGAAATGTAAAGCACAGCATAGGGAATGTGGTCAATAATACTGTAATAACTGCATGGTGTCAGATGGGTACTAGATTTATGGGGGTGATCATTTAGTAAGTTATATAAAGTATAATCACTAGGTTGTATATCTCAAAACTAATATAATATTGTATGTCAACTTTAATTGAAAAATTAAAAATATTTAAAGTTAAAAAATACAAATACAGTATTCCTGTGCCAAGTATGTGTGTATGTCTGTCCAAAGAGTATGAATGAGAGACTCAACTGCTTAATCTGGGAATAATCCACAGTTACTCTACATTTGACCAAAATTAAATTTTTAGCATAAATCCTTTAATGCTTAACAAATAGGTTAATGTTTTAGTTTCTATCCTGACAAACACCCATCAAAAAATGGCTACAGGAACTTATAAATTAAGTTGTTGTTTTTTATTTTCAAATGAAACACCATGGTAAAACTTGAGTATTTTTGCAGTGAGAGATCCAGTTTGTGAATTATCAAACCTGTGACTTAATTTTATGTTATTTTGGTCACTTATTTTCTCTTTATATAACTCACTAATAGTTTTTTAATTTTTGTGTAGGTGCTGAGTATGTGAATATTAAAATGTACTTTTAACATTAAGTAAAAATGAAAATATCAAGCAATTTCCAATTAAACATGAAGACTAATAATTCCCCAGAATTTATACTATATAAAATGAGGTCATGTATATGGAACTGTTTTATAAGCTAGGTAGTAGAAATTAAGTAATTTTAAGTATAGGATAAATACTTCAAATTTACTCTAAATTTAATAGAGAAACATAATTCAACTACTTTGAGGCAAAGTCGTCAATATATAATATATATATTTTATATATTTTTTAAAAATACATTTTGTGAGTTCTGGGGTGGAAAAACATTTTGAGCAGAGGTGTTGGGGAAGAAGGAGATTCTGGAGAAACAGATTTTTATGAATTTGGCCTGACAGTATATAGTAGCTGTCTTACTATAAAAAAAAGGCCCATTTAGCATGTGTTGCAGTTCTGAACCTTAGTATTCTTTTACTTGCATAATGTTTTCTATTGTAAAGCATGTATGTCAAAACCCAGAATTTGCATTGTCACTTCCTTATTGTAATTCCGGATCTGCTAAGATAACGTGCCTGAAACAATGTAAATTTCTCATGATCTTGAAAAATGGGTTTGAGAACATAAGCAAAGTTAAGATATGATTAATTTTCTAAGTTTACTTCAATATTTTCAAAAAACTATCAAGTGAACGCATATCAACAGAAAACTGGAAGTTGCTGAGATTAACACATTGGTGAGTAGTAATTTTATACAAAAATAATGCAAGGGCAAGCACAAGGTCACTCATGTAGCAAACTACATATATCTGTTCATTAAGTACTCAAAAATTGTAATTTTAGTAATCTCTCATATTTGAACTAGTTTACATTCTTTACTAAACTTTAATCTATATGAAGACATATTTATTAATGGAAAGCAAAAAATTTCACCTCAAATTTTATTTGAATTTTAGATGCAAATAAAGTCCTTAGTAGAGGTAAATCTAAAACAGTTTTCAAATGTGAGAAGTGTAACAGAACATTTTAGTGGGCTATCATTTTAGTATGTTCAAAGGAAATTATTTGAATTTAAACTACAACTTTAATTGTACGTCCATTACCTGAAGATTTTTTTCTTTTTAAGATTTTATTTCATTATTTTTAGAAAGAGGGGAAGGGAGAGAGGCAGAGAGGGAGAGAGACATCAATGTATGGTTGCTTTTCACCTGCCTCCAGCCACAGACCTGACTGGAGACCTGGTTTGCAACCTTGTTATGTGCCCTGGCTGGGGAATCGAACCTGCAACCTTTGGGTTCACAGGCCAGCACCTTATCCACTGTGCTACCAGCCAGGGTGATTGAAGATATTTTGTTTAAAAAAGAAAGTGAGTTAAAATGAACTATCTAGTGACATGTCAATAGAGTACTGTACTTTAAAGAACAAAATTTTGTATTAATTTTACTCATTAATATTTAAGTACAACCTTAGTGATACTTTAATATAAAATTTGTTATGTTAGTATGGATTTTACTATTTATGTGACAGGTATGGAAACTTGATATATGTACTAATGTTTTAAATTAGAACCTATTTTTAATTCTCCATGTAAACTTACAAGTAATTTGCTTAATAAGTCATTGTTAGAAATTGTTCTTATTACTGTTATGACACTTATCACTGTATTGTAGTTTTTTCTTGTCTGTTATCCTAATTGAATTCCTATCAGGTGGGATTTTTGTCTTACTTCTGTGCTCATTGTTCTAAGTTTAATTGGGATTAAATAGATTTTAACGGGTTTTATATTTTCTTAGATCCCATCAATACTTCTTTTGTCTATTAACATTTTGCTTAAATCATGCCTTTAGAGGATTTTTATCTTCTGTATTTTGTGTTCCTTTAACTTGACCATGAAGAATTCTATGTGTATATAGTTACTTTTACCATTTAATTAGTTAACCCTTTAGAAGTTTATGGACTAACATTTTTATACTGACAATGTAAAAATAAGGGAAACTTATGTCTATGTTTAAACATTTTACAATGCAAGCAAATTACGTAGGCTTATCTGCCTCTAGTCAGTGTTGTATTTAGAGGGAAATTCTTTTCTTTCCTGAAACCTTAGTTTCAGATCTCTGATATCTGGCTTTCCATCCTTTAACATTCCATTTCCAGATGTGTAAAATTCCCTAATGAACTCCTTAAACATATGATTTCAAAGTGCTGTTGACTCATTTAGCCATTATGATTGAGCATTTTCTATGTGCCAAGTACTGTTCTGGTTAAATAAAACAAAGTCCCTGCCCCCATGGAGCTGATAGTCAAGGATGTGTGTGCCATCAACTGTCTTTTATCATCACCCCACTATATATAGGACAAATGGGAATATGTCTCATTTACTGTCAGGGGATTCAGCATGGTTCAGTTCATCAAATTTGCTGTGCATAAGTAATACTGTTATATATCCCCAACATATTCTGGGTAAATTTAAAGTTTAAGGGACCTCTTAGATGAGTCATTGAATGATTTTGTTTTGGTAGTATTCATTTTGTTCTCTCCTTGCTTGGAAACTCAGTTTTTCATCTTCCTCATATGAATTTTAATAGAACTTTTCAAACTTCTGTTTGTGTGACAATGTACTTTCCTGGTTTTAAATTTTTTGACAGTTTTGACATCTCCATCTTGTCTCCATTGTCTATGATTTCCATAAAGACTTTTTCTAAGCACTTTATTTCAGAATTTATGTCCTTATCATGAATTTCTTAACCATATTTTAAGTTTATTTTTAACTTTTTTTTTTTTTAAGAATTTATTATTTGTAGGGATAGGGGAAGGGAGAGAGGCAGAGAGGAAAAGAAACATCAATGTATGGTTGCCTTTCACCTGCCTCCTGCTATGGACCTGGTTGGAGACCTGGCTTGCAACCTGGTTATGTGCCCTGGTTGGGAATCAAACCAGTGAGTGACCTTTGGGTTTGTAGGCTGGGCACCCTATCCACTATGCCCCCAGCCAGGGCTATTTTTGACTTTTTAATAATAAAAAGTTGACTCAGGTATACACCTGAGTGCTTTTAATACATTCACAGAATTGTGCACCTAGTACCAGTGTTTAATTCCAGAACATTTTCATTCCCTATTTCCTCCCTTCTGGCCCCTAGCAACCACTCATCAGTCGACTTTCTGCCTCTATAGATTTGTCTATCTGGATATTTTATATAAATGGAATCATATAACAGATAGCTCTTTGTGTCTGGTTTCTTTCGTTTAGCATAGTGTTTTCAAGGTTATCTATGTTGTAGCATTTATTACCTTCATATCTTTTATTGCCAAATAATACTCCATTGTAGAGATATGAAACATTTCATGTATTTGCTCATCAGTGGATAAACATTTGGATTGTTTCTACTCTTTCACTATTATGAATAATGCTGCTGAGAACATACATGTACAAATTTTTATGTGAACATAGGTGTTCAGTTCTCTTGGTAACATACCTATGAATAGAATCACTGGGTTATATTGTAACTTGAACATTTTGAGAAACTGCCAAACTGTTTTCCAAAGTGATTGGACTATTAAAGATGAAGGGGAACCCTGGAAAATACTGAATTTATTTATAAAAAAATTGTGTATTTATTCTCATACATACTTCTGCCACCTTCAGATACTCACCATTTGATGCAATACACCTTTTGAGAAATTTTTTCCCACTTCTCCAAACAGTTTTTGAACTTGTCAATTTTGATGCCTTTTCGTGCTTCTGCCTTTTTTTGTTTCACCTCTGCCACATTGCAAAATATTTCCCTTTGAGGATTTTTTTCATCCAGTAAACAAGCAAAAAGTTGCTCAGGGCAAGATCGGGTGAATAGGGAGTGCAGGGCACAGGGATCATTGCCATTTTTTGGTCAAAAACTGCTGAACACTCAGTGTGTTGTGGGCAGGTATGCTTGTAAATTACCCATCATGAAATGAGCAAATGCATCAAGTCTTCATAAAACTTCACTGAAGCTGAATGCAGCCTCTCACATCAACACCAGTTGGTACACTAATACAAATAGGTTCCTAGATCACTCACCTAGCAGGGGAAGCCTGTACTACAAGGGGCCCACCCTCCAGAAAATAATTTTGGGTGTTTTAGGGTCCCCTCTTATATGCCCACCAGTAGTGTATAAAGGTTTATTTTCTCCACTTTCTGCTCAATACTTTTTTCTATCTTTTTTGTTGTAGCCATCTACCGAATATGAAGTAGTGTCTCATTATATTTTTTAATTTGTATTTCCCTAATAACTAAAAATACTGAGCATCTTTTCATATACTTATTGACCATGGTATATACCTTTTTGAGAAATGTCTGTTCACATCTTTTCACCATTTTAAAAATAGGGTGTTTGTTTCTTTTTTTTTTTTTACCATTGAGTTGCATATCCTGGACGCAATTCCCATATCAGATGAATGATTTGCAAGTATATTTTCCTTTCTGTAGATTATCTTGATGGTAAATTTTTATTATTATTAAGATAAAATATATGTAACAAACTTATAATTTTGACCATTTTAAGTATACAGTTCAGTGGTGTTAATGTATTTAAATATGTTCACAATGTTGTGCAACCATCACCTTCATCCATATCCATCTTTTCCATCATCCCGAACAGAAACTCTTGGCCATTAAACCATTAAACAATAATTCCTTTTCTTTTCTATTCCCAGCCCCTGATTACCGCTAATTCTACTTGTTTGCTCTATAAGTTAGTCTATATCTAGGTACCTCATGTAAGTGGAATAAAACAACATATGTCCTAATGGTATCTTTTATAACTCAAAAGTTAAACTTTGATGAAGCCCAATTTACCATTTTTATTTTAAAATAATTTTTAATGATCTTAAATTTTAAAATTTATATTATCATTTGTGATTTTGGTGTCATATCTAAGAAGCCATTGCCTAATACAAGGTCATAAATATTCACTTTAATTCATTTTGAGTATTCTCTTCTTTGGCCTTCCCATTCTTGTTTAAAACACCAGTATAATTATCAAGGTTTTTATGGGAAGGGTTTATTAAATGTTCTCTTTTTACATTTTTAGATCAGGGTAGTTGGTTTCAAACTTTGGAATCTCTTAGATGCTTACTGAAACAGAAGTTCCTCAGGTAATTTTTGTGCATTTGGAGTAAACTTTTTGTAGGTTTGGCATCATGTTGTTGAAAAAGTGTGGAATTAAACTACTCCAACATGGTGATTAAGAGCATGGCGTCTAGAGCCTGTCTACCTGGTTGTGAATCTTGGCTCTGTTAGTTTCTAGTTGTATAATCTTGGGCAAGTCACTTGTTCTCTCTGGGCATTCATTTTCTCTCTCATAGGATTGTTGCAAGGATTAAACAAGTTAATATCTGTGAAGCTGGCAATAGTAAGCACCACATAAGTGTTAGATATTGTTATACCCTTTAAGTTTATAATACTATTTCTAGGGACTTAATCTAAAAACATTATCAGATATATTGCCTAAAGATATATGTATAGCAAGTTTATCACACAGATTAATTCTAAGAAATCTATCATATACAATATAATTAGTAGACCTATTGTTAAATAATGAAATTTATGCAATGTCATTTGCTATCTGGTTGTATTTTAAAAAAACATTTAATGCCATGGGAAAATGACATCAGTGAAAAAATAAAATAAATATACAACTATATATAAAGCATGTCTCTAAGCTTCTTTAAAAATACTAGACAGGCGAAAACAGTATGGAGTTTCCTTAAAAACCTAAAAATGGAACTGCCTTTTGATCCAGCAATTCCACTACTAGGACTATACCTGAAGAACCCTGAAACACCAATTCATAAGAACCTATGTACTCCTATGTTCATAGCAGCACTATTTACAATAGTCAAGTGCTGGAAATAGCTTAAGTGCCCATCAGTGGATGATTGGATCAAAAAACTTTGGTACATTTACACAATGGAATACTACACAGCAGAAAGAAAGAACAACATAGATGGAACTGGAGAGTATTATGCTTAGTGAAATAAGCCAGGCAGTGAAAGACAAATACCATATGATCTCACCCCTTTCAGGACAATAATGAACAAAACAAACAAACAAGCAAAACAGAGCCAGATACATGAATACAATGAATAGACCTTCAGTGGGCAGAGGGGAGAGGGGAGGAAGAGGCAAAGAAGGGGAGCAGTTTAGTCAAGGAACTAGCATGGAAGAACTATGGACATGGACAACAAGTGGGATTGACTTTGGGGGGAGTGGGTGGGTGGGGAAGGGGACAGAGGGGAGTAAAAAGGGGATGGATGTAATACAACAACAATTAAATTTTCAAAAATACTGGACAGGCAAGTAGAGTGTCAGTCTTGGCAATGTATATAAAGAAATATGTTAAACCATTGAGAGTGATTATCCTTGGGAGCTGTGAGGAGTGATTTTGATTTCTTCTGTACTTTATTCTGCTCTCTTGACTTCAACAATAAGTATTTTATACTCAGAAAAACAAATTACTTTTCGTTATTTTAAAATTTTATTTAATGATTTGAGAAAAAAAAAACAACATCCATCTTTTGTTCCACACATGTATGGATTCATTGGCTGATTCTTGTATGTGCTCTGGCTGTGAATTGAACCCAAAGCACCCACATGTTGGGATGATGCTCTAACCAACTGAGCTATCCAGCCAGGGTCAAACAAATTATTTTTGAAAAAGACTGAACAGGGGTTGGGGGTTAGCTTAATGTGAAATAAGGAAAGTATAATGTGAATAAGAAATGTGAGTCCTAGTACTAGTAGTGTTATTAAAGGGTTGGTTTGTTTGTTTTAAAGATTTTATTTATTATTTTTAGAGAGAGGGGAAAGGAGAGAGGAAGAGAGACATCAGTGTATGGTTGCCTTACACCTGCCTCCAGCTATATTTAATGGTTTTGAACTTTGAATGAATTCGGTCCCTTTCTCAGGAGATACAGTTTCCTCATCTGAAAAATGAGAAGTTGACCAAAATTTAAAAGATAGTGTAGTTGCATTGATAAGAGGGAGGTCAGAAGTAAGAAGTTAGGGAATACAGCTGAGGAGATCACTTCATGGGTTCATATCCTGATTCTTTGGTTGGTGACTTCTGACAAGTAATTTAACTTCTCTTTGTCTCAGCTTTCTTGTTTATAAAGTGGGAATAATAGTAGTACTTCTCAGGGGCATTGTGAGAATTAAATGAATTCATATATGTAAAGGACTTTATAGAATCCGGCACATAGTTAGGATTTAAATTCTTTCTGATACAGCCATTGATTGCCAATAATATTTTTAATCAAGTGAGTGATTGTTAAATGTGTCTGTCCTTTGAAATTATAGCGAATTTTCTGTTGAGATATTTTTGAGATTGTGGAGACATTGATTTGTGAAATAGAATACTTTGGAGTCCCTAACCTTTTCCCCAGCTTTTCTTACTTATCTTGTGTACTTCTACCAGCAGCTTCTTTAGGGCCCTAAGTTATCTCATTGATGCAGGATATTTTACAGACCTTTTCAGCAGTAAAAATCTCATACTTGATTTTCTAGAGTGTTTCTGATTCTTTTTGTTCTGACGCTAATAGGTACAGCTTTATCTGTATGTAATTTGCATAGGCTGTTAAATTATACCTATTTTTCTACAACTAATGTTTCAATTTTAAACTTAGAAAATGGCATAAAGCCCAAGGGAATGTTATGCCTCAATTGAATGTCCCATTCTAGGAAAAGTTAACATTACCAGGGAAACTCGGCTAGAAATTGTAGAGCAAGACCAAATTCTTTAAAAGATAAATCTGAATGTGTGAAGTCACTTTCAGAGTCAGCAACCATGTTGAGATTCATTTTGGAACTCCACAGAGCTAAAACTATAGAAAGAGGCGACTTTCATAATATTATATCATTTTCCTTCACTGGTAGTATGAGATAATTAAATCTTCAGTGAATAAGGGACTCAGCTATGCCATTGTTTTGGAAATTCTTTTTTGAAGGTCACTTTCTGAAACCTCAATTTATAATGGCAATCATAATGAAGAAGATGATATTATTTCCCTCCAAGGGGTAAGAATGAAAATTGTATTTTCAAACATTTATTCTTAGATTTTTCAGAAGCTCTCCTCTTTTCTGTATAGTGTAGCTGCAGTGGACCACCCACTACAGGACTCATTATTTCTGTGTTAGTAAGTTCATAGGGTATCATTGCCAAGAAATAAAGTGTAGGAGTTAGATGGCCACAGTTGAGGGATAGAATTTGTTACTTATAACTGATACTAGAGGATAGTTTCCTATAATCTTAATAGCTTTTGTCTATAAAACATACCTAGCTAACCCCGGTAACAGGAGAGTGGTGGTGTGTCTTCTGGCTTGTTGAGCAAAATGACCCTGAGAAAGCTTTGTGACTCATTGACAAGAAGGGAGAGCCCTCCTTGCCTTATGGGTTAGATTTTATTTTAGGATGAATTGCTTAAGTATCTGTGTATATATGAGAGAGTTCCTATACCCTACATGTCCTATATGTCAAATATCTTATTTTATTTTCCCAGAGATTTCACTCAGTGCCTCTCAATTCCCCAAGTGTATCTTTTTTGTATCTTCTGCTGCTTGGGTCATTAAAATACTAATTACATAGTATTTTAAAGAATTTATGAGCTTTTTCCTTTAAATATTTTGAATCTTTTTTGGTTTTTTTTTTTTTGTCTTAGTTTAAAATTTTCGTTTAAGGTTGAGATCACAAGTTTTCTTAAAAATGACCATGAGGTCCCATTAAAGGCATAGTAATTAGATTTACAGTCTTGCATGAAATGATCTACTTAAACTTTTTTTTAAGTGTTTTATTTTATTTTCTAAGACTTTTATTGTTTTTAGAGAGAGGGGAAGGGAGAGAGGCAGAGAGGGAGAGATACATCAATGTATGGTTGCCTTTCACCTTCCTCCAGCTACAGACCTGACTGGAGACCTGGCTTGCAACCTGGTCATATGCCCTGGCTGGGAATCAAACCAGTGACCTTTGGGTTCGCAGGCCGGTGCCTTATTCACTGTGTCCCCAGCCAGGGTACCATTAAGGTCACATTTCTTAATTTCAAATGTAGCATCATTTGCAAAATTACAGAATATAACACCAGCACTCTGCTAGTCGTGGCATGCAGGAAACAGTATCTTCCTCTTAGAACATCTTCCTCCTCTAAGTGCAGTCTGTGGTGAGGGGTGGGGGCTATGAAATATTTGTGGGCTGTAGGTCCACAAACATTTTTTTAAGCTGTATAACATTCATGGATGGGCCGTGATTTTCTTAACTATTCTTCCTATAGTTTCCATTAAAAAAAAAAACCTATTAGAAGTTTTGCTTTGCTGAGTATCTTTATACCTACATTTTTATTCATATTCTTTACTGTCTCTTTAGGCCGAATTCTCAAAATGAGTCGAAGGGCACATGTTTAAAGCTCCTCAGTAAACCTTGCCAAACTGCCTTCCAGACAGGTTGTACCAATTTATACTCCCATAACCAGCTTGTGAAAATGTTTCTCTTATGTCAGTCTTGGAAGCACTGAATATTTATTATACTTTCTGCTACTTTTATCAGTGACATTGAATCCCTTAAATTTTTATATTTCAAGATTACTTAATATGTGTGTATATTCATATATTCTTCTCCTTTCTCTGTTCATTGGCTTTTTAAAAAATATATTTTAACATCATTTCGATTCTTTTTTTTTAAGATTTTATTTCATTATTTTTAGAAAGAGGGGAAGGGAGAGAGGCAGAGAGGGAGAGAGACATCAATGTATGGTTGCGTTACACCTGCCTCCAGCATACCTGACTGGAGACCTGGTTTGCAACCTTGTTATGTGCCCTGGCTGGGGAATCGAACCTGCGACCTTTGGGTTTGCAGGCCAGCGCCTTATCCCCTGTGCTACCAGCCAGGACTCTCTTCATTGGCTTTTCAAAAACAGCTTCATTGAGGTATAATTTGTATTGCATAAAATTCCTTCACTGTAAATGTAAGTTGATTTTACTTGAAGTTAATGATTTTTGGGGAAATCTATAGTTCTGCAGCCATCACCACAATCCAGCTGTAAAACATTCCCATCAACCTAAAAAAGTTCCTTTGTACATCATCTGCATTCAATCCTTGATCCCACACCTAGCCATAGGCAACCACCAACTGCTTTCTGTCACTGTAGATTTATATATTCTATAAATAGCAAATAAACAGAATCATACCATATTTAATCATTTGTGACTGATTTCTTTCATGTAGCATTATGTTTTAAAAGTTCATCTATGTTATAGTATGTATCAGTTCATTTTTTTGCTAATATATCTTCTTCAGTGGTTGATGGATAATATATTTTATTTAGTGGTTGATGGACATCTAGATCGCTTCCAACTTTTGGTTATTATAAACAATGCTGCTAGGAACATTTGTGTGCAGTTTTTGCATCTTTCATATCTCTCAGGTAGATATCTATAGTAGAATTGCTAGGAACCTATTACATTCCCATCACTACTTAGCTACAAAAAATATTTCTTTTAAATAATGGATAATAGCAATATATTTGATAAGAAAAATTAGGATGTGAGGGCAATCTGGCTGTGACATCTGTCACCCTGTTGATCTTCAAGGTTGATTTGGCTGATTTGGCTAGGTACGGGGGTGTCCCCTTCCTCCCTCACTGATCTATGGGCATCCCTCCTGAAGCTGAAGCTGGAGCTGTGCGCTCCATCGAAGAGGACAACGACCTTCCCAACTAGAGGAGAGGACTGGCCTTTGGTCAGGGGCATACAAGTAGCTGTGCTCTTCTGCTAGAACTTCCAAACAATCTCTCAAGAAAAATTATGTAAAAGATTTAAAGAGGAATGGTTGGAGCAGGCAAGTGAAAAGTTCTAAGACATGCATTGTGACTCTAATCATGAAAACCACCTCAGGGTTTATTGGTAAATGAGTAACTACTACAGCCTAAAGCCAAGTGAAGGAAAATAAAATCGATGAGCATCTAAATAAACACTGAAAACTTTTGTTCCAAGAAAAATGAGGAAAATGGAAATGGGATATTATTTGCATTTATTATAGCAGAAAAAGAAATGTATATAACACATAAAATGCCCTTTTCAAAATAAAAGAAGGCCATCAAGATTATTGTAGATAAAGGGCCAAAGAAATAAGCAGTTGGTTGAAGATGTTCAAGATGAATATATGTAATAACTATAAACATTCATCCTTGCTAGTAATCATGAAAATAAATATTTTACAAATTGGTTGTTATATATATTTTTAAGATTTTATTATTTTTAGAGAGAGGGGTAGGGAGAGAGGCAGAGAGGGAGAGAGACATCCATGTGTAGTTGCCTTTCCCCTGCCTCCAGATATGGACGTGGCTGGAGACCTGGCTTGCAACCTGGTTATGTGCTCTGGCTGGGGAATCCAACCAGCGATCTTTGTGTTCGCAGGTCAGTGCCTTATCCACTGTGTCACCAGCCAGGGCCTTGGTTGTTGTATTAAATTAACAAAATCAAATTACTTAATGCTAGAAAGGTTGTAAGAGTGATATTTGTTTTTGTGTATTAGTCTAGCCCATGTGCAAAGCAATGTGGCAAAGCTGTCCAGATCCTTGGAATAAGATTCTGAGGTAACTTTCATTATCGCTTCCTTAGATGTAATTAAAATGTTTTAATAGAGAAGGAATAAACCAAAAGGTAAGAGAAGAGCTGCACAGTTTTCCCATGTGCTGAAGTCAAGTATGGTAGTGCTTTCTTCTCCACTTTGTCTGACACACCCAGATTCTAGAGGCACCTACCCAACATGAGTTTTTTTCTTTCTGGCCTAGAGAACTGTTTGCTCTGCTGTGGTCTAAATCCTGCTTTTCCAGCTTTGGTTAATGACATATACCTTGGGAGGTCCCCCACCCTGCTCCAAGAAAATACTGTTACTTTTCCATTTCGAGTAAATAATTCTGTCATGTCTTTTCTATAAGTTTCACTGGTTTTGCTTTAGGTACTCATCTGAAAATATGCTTCCTGTTGACTTTTTTTTTTTAGATTTTATTTATTATTTTTAGAGAGAGGCAGAGAGGGAGAGAGACATCAACATATGGTTGCCTTTCACCTGCCTCCAGCTATGGACCTGGCTGGAGGCCTGGCTTGCAACCTGGTTATGTGCCCTGGCTGGGAATTGAACAAGCGACCTTTGGTTCGCAGGCTGGGTGCCTTATCCACTGTGCCACCAGCCAAAGCTCCTTTTGATCTTTGTAAAAGTTCTTTGTGGAGTTATTTTGTATAGGGTGGACCAAACACTTGGGAGTCACTCCCAGTTATATAGTACACCATAGCCATCCAAAAGTAAGTGATTTTTTTTTTTTTTTTTTTTAGATAGCCTGCCAAAAAGTTTAAGTAGATAAAGTAGAGCTAAAATCAAGAAATGAAAATTGACCCTTCCCCTCTCTATTTCTTCCTTTATATTTCAAGTTACCTTTTTTCTTCCAACATCAAAGATCCTTTCAATTTCTGATAAATTTTTATTATATTGGTAGTACTTTCCCCTAATTATTAGCATTATAGGCTTCTGCATCATCTATGCTTAAATACTTGTCCTTGTTATATCAGGCTGTAAGATTTTATATTATTATTTGAGTTTTATAAAGTCGTAATTGAGGTAGTGTGTAACAATCAAGTCAGAAAAGATAAGTAAGATTTTCTATTCATTTTATTATGATTGACAATAATTTTTGGTTTATTAAGAAATATATTACAAGTTTTCTCTGTACAGAGCCACCATAAATACTCCTCTACTAAAACTGTAGATAATATTATATAGATGTAGATAATATTCAATACCAGACACAACCAGAAGGGGTCCTACTGCTTGCCACCAACAACCAAAAACTCTAGAGGCAGAGTTCAGTGGAAAGAAAAGGAATCTTTAATTTAACTTTTTAAATTAAATTTAATTTATTTTTTAAATTTAACTTTATTATTGTATTACATCCATCCCCTTTTTACTCCCCTCTGTCCCCTTCCCTACCCACTCACTTTTCCCAAAAGTCAGTCCCACTTATTGTCCATGACCATGGTTCTTCCATGTTAGTTCCTTGACTAAACTGCTTCCCTCCTCCCCCTAAAATATATTTTATTGATTATGCTGTTGCAGTTGTCCCAGTTTCTTTTCCCTTTGCTCCCCTTCACCCACTACCATCCTTCCCTCCTGCACTGCCACTCCTTCCTTAGTTCATGTCCATAGGTCGTGGATATGTTTCCTGATATCACCCATTCCTATGTTACTCTTTACTCCCTCCAGTCTATCTTGTACTTACCAATTATGTTTCCTAATCCCGCTACCATTTTCCCATTTCTTCCCCTTCCCCCTCCCAGCTGTTAACCCTCCCAGTGATCTCCATACCTATGATTCTGATCCTATTCTGGTTGTTTGGTTAGTTTTGTTTTTACTTTTTAAGAATCTGTTGTTGATAGCTATGGGTTTGTTGTCATTTTAATGTTCATAGTTTTAATCTTCTTTTTCTTAAGTCCCTTTAACATTTTATATAAGGGCTTGGTGATGATGAGCCCCTTTAGCTTTATCTTGTCTGGGAAGCATTTTATCTGCCGTTCCATTCTAAATGCTAGCTTTGCTGGGTAGAGTAATCTTGGCTGTAAGACCTTGCTTTTCATCACTTGGAATACTTCTTGCCTACAAAGTTTCTTTTGAGAAATGAGCTGATAGTCTTATAGGAACCCCTTTGTAGGTAACTCTCTTGTTTTGCTGCTTTTAAGAGTCTCTCTTCATCTCTAACCTTTGGCATTTTAATTATGATGTATCTTGGTGTGGTCCTTCTTGGGTTGCACTTGTCTGGGACTCTATGCTTCCTGGACTTGTATGTCTATTTCCTTCACCAAATTTGGGAAATTTCCCTTCATTATTTTTTCACACAGGTTTTCAAGGTCTTGTTCTTCCTCTTCTTCTGGCACCCCCATGATTTAGATGTTGGCACGTTTAAAGTTGTCCCAAAAGTTACTAAGTCTCTCGTGTTTTCTTCAATTCTTCTTTCCTCATTCTGTACTGGTTCACTGTTTATTTCTTCCTTATGTTCCAAGTCATTGATTTGAACCCCCATTTCCTTCCTTTCACTATTGGTTTTGTGAGGATTTTTCTTTGTTTTACTTAGCCTTCATTTCTTCCCTTCTGCATTTGTCATACTCAAGCATATCTGTCAAGTCTGTGAGCATCTTTATCACCAGTGCTGCATCTGTTAGGTTGGCTATCTCTTCATCGCTTAGTTCTCCCACTGGGACCTTGATCTGTTCCCTGTTTTGACCAATACTTCTCTATCTCCTTAACTGGACAGGCCCCTGTATTTGCCTCTGTTTCTTAGGTAGGGCTGTCGCATCTGTTACATAGTAAGGGGTGGAACCTTAGGTATTCCTCTGTACGGGGCAACCCACCTTGCTGTGGCACTGTATGTGGGGAGGGGTCTGAGAGGGAACAACGTTGCTTGCTCAGCACTTACCCCCTTTCCAAGCACCTCTCCCGCTTCCCCTAGAGGACTGGTGCCTCTCTAGCTGTAGCCCTAGTTGTGGTTCCCAGAGTGGGGAGTCTGCAGCTGTTTCAGGACCTTGGCAGCCTATAAACAAATGGGCTCTGCTGAGATGCCGGCAATTTCTTCCTCCACCTTAGCCCCCACTAGTTTCATAGTTAGAAATAATGAGGCTTTATTTTCCACCCAGTTCTGGGACTGTGAGCTGCACAGTCTGGTTTGGTGCTGGGAGTGCTCCCCAGGTGTCCCTAACTTTAAAAAATGTGTGACTGTGCTTTCCAGCAGCGGACGGCAGCAGCTCTCCTGTCACAGCCGTTGCGCTGCCAGACTGGGCCCTGTCTTTCCCACCTGTGCCCCTCCTACCTGTCTGGATGAGTATTTCTTCTTTATATCTTTATTGGACTTCCCGTGCAGCTCGGTTTTCTGGAATTTCTGGTTGTCTCTAGTTTTGAGGTAGATGTATTCCTTCTTGGTCGTGAAGGGAGATGCAACATGCCTATTTATGCCTCCACCTTGGCCCTTTTATTTAATTTTTTAAATATCTGGGTGATAATGGTAAGGGGGGAAAAGGTCAGAGTATGACATCAGAAATACTATTTAAATATTAGTATTACAACTACGTAGATTCAAGAACTGAATAAGGAAAATTTGTAACAAAAAATCTGTTTACAGTGCTATTATCACCAAGGTTACTGGGCCAGATATCTCTGTTCTCTGAAATATATGCCTCAGTTTGTTAAATTAAGCTTGCCATAGCAGAATAAGGCACATAAACTTTGATTCTGTTTAGGTTTTCTCCCTTTATTAAACCCCTGAAACTAATATTTTAGTCTGACAGACCTGAGCTCCACTGACAGGCCCATGGGAAGGAGGGGTGCGGGACCTTTCCCTGACAGGCTGACAGGCCCGAGACTCCTCCCCTCCCCCCTTCCTGTTTCCAATCTCTGAAGCCCAGGACTACCAGCCTCCAGTGGCCAGAAAGGAGGGGAGATTTAAAAGGAGTCAGTGCTTCCATGTTCTTCTTTTTAATCCTTTTTGCAGAACCCTTGTGCTGGCAGGGGATGTGGGGGAGTAATGAATGCACGTGCAGTTCAACATCTCCCCCATTACATAGGTAGTATACAGTTGTGTTTAAACTTCTTAGTCTTTTCTACTCAGATTGGCTTCACCACTTAAGAACTTCAGGAAGAACTGGTCCTGATTTTTAAAAGATTTAATTCAACAGAATTTAAAAATCCAGATCCAGACTTTTAATGTGATTTGACTCTTCATGATCTCCTCTGATCTCTGCCAGCTTACTCAGGTGACTACAAATTTTTTTTTTTTAACACTGACATGTAGAGGTATTAATAGTTGGCTGTTTCCCTAGCCTTTTGGTTATTTCTTTTGCTGATTATTTTGTACCTTTCTGACTAATCTAGCTGAAGTTCCTTCAAACATTTTCTACAGTAATTTCTCCTTAAATATAAGTGTTCCTAAAGTTCAGTCATTGTTTTCCCTGCAAATGTTATTTTTGGATCATCTCTTATATTACAGTAATTTTAATAACCACTTAAATGCTGGTGCCTTTTGGATGTTTCAAGCCCTAAGGTCTGAGTTTTCTACCTAACTGCCTGCTTCCATTTACTCACATGGATGCCCAATAGAGACTCAAAAAACAATATACCCTGAACTGAAATGAATCATTCACTAACCCCTATTCATATTTCTAAATACAGGCAATAACATTATCATCTATCCAGTAGCCCGTTCTAAAAACTGCTACCTTCAATACTGAGCACATAGTATTTGTCACTAAGCCCTTTTCACTACTTTTAACATTGTCCTAGTTTAGGACTTTATTATTCCTTTATTTCAGTAACCTCATAACTGGTCTCCCTGCCTTCTAATAACTCCTTAAGTCATTCCCTCCCTCAGTAAAATGTCATTTTGATATTAGTACTTCCCTGTCTAAAAATCCTTTAGTGGTACGTCCCCTATTAGCTATATGATAACAGTAGTACTGCTTGATTTATCTTAAAAGGCTTGGCTGCTGTTTATAGTCTCCTCACCCCCTTCACCTCTAGCCATTCTCAGTTTTGTACTTCACATGCTCCCCACAACCCCCTTTTTCTTAACTCTGTTTGCTCATGCTGTCTCAATCTCCTCCCCGCTCATCCTTACTCACTCTTATCCTTCATGACTCAGTATAGAACAACTATCAGGAAGCTTTTTCTGATTCCACAGTGTTGGGCCAAGTGCCCCGCCTCAGTACTGAATCATTCTTGTTAGTGTATGAAGCAATATGACTGATTTTTCTCTTACTAAAAAAATGATCACCCTGGCTGGTGTGGCTCAGTTGGTTGGAGCATACCCCCCATATTCAAAAGGTTGTGGGTTCAATTCCCAGTTAGAGCACATGCCTGGGGCTTGTGGTTCTGACACCCACCTGGGCTCATACAACTCCTGGTCCTAGTTTTTAGGGAAACAATCAGTTGTTTTTTCAGTCTTGCATCAGATGTTTCTCTCTCTCCCTTCCCCTGTCTTCTCCCTTCTCTCTCTCAAAGCAATGAAAAAGAGTATGTCCTTGGGTGAGGATAAAAAATTACCATGACCTTACCCACCGCCCCCTTCTAGCTACTGCTCATTTCTTCTTTGGTTAAAATTTTTTCATTGAGATATAATTGATCTACAACATTAGTTTCAGGTATATAACATATGAATTTGATGTTTATATATATTGCAAAATGATCACCTCAGTAAGTCAGGTTAATATACGTCACCATAGTTATAGAATTATTTTTCTTCTGATGAGAACTTTTGTAATCTACTCTCTTAGCAACCTTCTAAAATGCAATACAGTATCGTTAACTATAGTTGCCATGTTGTACATTATTACATAAACCCCATGACTTATTTCTTTTATAGCTGGAAATTTGTACCATTTGACTTCCTTCACCCATTTCACCCACCCTAACTCCCTACTTTTGGCAACTACCAGTCTATTCTTTGTCTGTGAGCATGGGTGCAGTTTTTTGTTTATTTTTAAGGTCCCACATAGTGAAATCATATGGTATTTATCTTTCTCAGTCTGACTTATTTTACTTAGCATAATGCCCTCAATGTCTATGTTATCACAAATAGCAAGATTTTATTCTTTTTAATAGCTGAATAATATTTTATTGCATATCTATGCCACATTTTCTTTCTTTTTTTAGAGTATATTTTATTGACTGTGCTGTAACAGTTGTCCCAATTTTCCCCACTTTGTCCCCCTCTGCCTGGTATCCCCCTTCTCACCAGCAGTACCCTCCCAACTTAGTTCATGTTTATGGGTCGTGCATATAAGTTCTTTGACTTCTCCCTTTTCTATATTATTCTTAACATCTCCCTGTCTATTGTGTACCTACCAATAATGCTTCTCAATCTCTATACCTTTTCCCTGTGTTCCTCCTCCCCTCCCCCAGCTGATAACCCTTCAAATGGTTCTCATACCTCTGCTTTTGTTCCTGTTCTATGTGTTTGCTTAGTTTGTTTTTATTTTTTAGTCAGTTGTTGATAGCTTTGAGTTGCCATTTTAATGTTTATACTTTTGATCTTCTCTTTCTTAAATAACTCCCTTAACATTTTATAAAATAAGGGCTTAGTGGTGATGAACTGCTTTAACTTTACTTTTTCTGGGAAGCACTTTATCTGCCCTTCCATCCTAAATGATAGCTTTGCTGGATAGAGTAATGTTGATTGTAGGTCCTTGCTTTTCATCACTTTGAAGACTTCTTGCCAGCCCTTTCATGCCTGCAAAGCCTGCTTTGAGAAATCAGCTGATAGTCTTATGGGGACTCCTTTGTAGGTAACTCTCTTCTTTTCCCTTGATGCTTTTAAAATTCTCTCTTTATCTTTAACTTTAGGCACTTGAATTATGATGTGCGTTGGTGTGGTCCTCTTTGGGGTCCAACTTGTTTGGGTCTCTCTGTGCTTCCTAGACTTGTATGTCTATTTCCTTCACCAAATTAGGGAAGTTAGTCTTTTTTTTTTTTTTTCCAAATAAATTTTCAGTTTCTTGCTCTTCCTCTTCCCCTTCTGGAATCCCTGTGATTTGGATGTTAGCACGTCCCAGAGTCTTATTCTCTCCTCATGTTTTTGAATTCTTCATTCTGTTGTGATTGTCTGTTTATTTTTTCCTTATGTCCCAAATCATAGATTTGAACCATGGCTTCCTTCCTTTCACTGTTCCTTGTGGATTTTTTGTTCTTTTACTTAGTGTAGCCTTCATTTCTTCCCTTATGCTTTTGTGATACTCAATGAGTTCTCTGAGGATCCTGATCACTAGTATTTTGAACACTGTATCTGAAAGGTTGGCTGTCTCTGTTTTATTTAGTTCTTTTCTTGGGGTTTTGTTCTGTTCTTTTACTTGAGTTAGATTTCTTTGTCTCCTCAATTTGGTAGCCTCCCCGTGTTTGTTTCTATGCATTAGGTAGAGCTGCTTTGACTCTCTGTCTTGGCACACCGTTACATTGTATGGGTGTGCCTTAGGTAATTGTCAGTGTAGGGCAACCTGCATCACCACTTTGTAGCTCTTTATTTGGGGGAGGGGTTAGAGAGGGAAGGAATTGTGCTGCTACCTGGCTGCTGGAAGCTTGCTTGGGACTTGCCTGGTTTCCATTCACTTCACCTACTTTCTGTATGTGACTGACGCCCCTCTAGCTGTTGTTGCGCCGATGGTGGTTCCCAGAGTCGATGGGTGGCATATGTTCTAGGACCTTGTGGGCCATTTATATGGGCTTTTCCTCCAGCTCCTCCCGCTATCCCAACCCCTTACTGTTTTTTACAGCCGAAAGTTATGAGGCTGTATTTCCCCTGGATTGCACACTCTGGTCTGGGGCTGGAATCCCCCAATCCCCCACACGTTAATGTGAATATAGGACCACTCATTCCACTGGCCATCGCTGCCACTGCCTTGTCTCTGCCCCTCCTACCCATCTGGATGAATATGGCTTCCTTTAAATCCTTTGTTGTTAGACTTCCATACAGTTTGAGTTTCTGGTGGTTCTGGGTGTTTTTTGTTTTGAGGTTGGTTGTAATTCTTCTTACGGTGTGCAAGGAGGCAAAGCGTGTCAATGCCCCCATCTTGACTGGAAATCCTGTGCCACCTTTTCTTTATCCATTCACCTTTCGATAGATATATCTTGGCTATTGTGAATAATGCTGCAGTGAATATAAGGTGCATGTATCATTTTGAATTAGAGTTTTCTTTGAATTAATACCATAAGTGGAATTGCTGTATCATATGGTGGTTCTATTTTTAATTTTTTGAGGGACCTCCATACGGTGTTCTATAGTGACTGCACCAATTTACATTATTTTTTTTTAAATACCCAAGGTTTAAAAAACCCAAGGATGTTTTTTTCATTGCTTTGAGAGAGAGGGAAACAGACACACAGACAGATAGACAGGCAGACATGGATGTGAGAGAGAAACATTGATTGGGTTGCCTTCTTGTACTGACCCTGATTGGGAATCAAATCTGCAACTTGGGTGTGTGTCCTGATTGGTGATTAAACCCATGACCATTCTGTCTATGGGATGATGCTCAACCCACTGAGCCACACTGGCCAGGGCTGTATTAGTTCTTTATATATTTTAGATAGTCCCCCTTAGATAAATGATTTGCAGATATTTTCTCCCAGTAGGTTGCCTTTCCATTTTGTTGATGGTTTCTTTCCTTCAAGAAACCTGTGAGTGCTGATTTCTTTCCTTCCTTTTAGAAGAAAACTGCTGGGGGTTTTTGTTGTTTTGATTTGTTTTTTTTCCTTCTTTTCATCTTCCTTCCACTCTCCTCCATTAAATGACCATAATATGGAGTTGAAGATCTGGTAGGCTTATTGAATAGAGTTTTATAGCTTTTTAAGTTTTAAAGTTTAACTTTGTAAGATTTTTTTGTAAATGAGCACTGTGAATAGTTTATATACATTCTTTTAGATTTTTGTCATATAATGCTATATTAAGACTATATCATTTTTTTTTAAAGATTTTATTCATTATTTTTAGAGAAAATGGCAGGGAGGGAGGAAGAAAGAAAGGGAGAGAGACATCAATATATGGTTGCCTTTCACCTGCCTTCAGCTAAGGATGTGGCTGGAGACCTGGCTTGCAACCTGGTTATGTGCCCTGGCTGGGAAATCAAACCAGTGACCTATGGGTTCACAGGCTGGTGTCTATCCACTGAGCCACTAACCAGCGCACTCATTCATTTTTAAGAAAAGGGATTGTTTCCCTGGCTGGTGTGGCTCAGTGGATTGAGTGCCGGGCTGTGAACCAAAGGGTTGCTGATTTGATTCCCAGGCAGATCGCGTGCCTGGGTTGTGGGCCAGCTCCCCAGTTGGAGGCACAGGAGAGATAGCCCCACAATAATGTTTCTCTCCCTCTCTCTCACCCTCCCTTCCCCTCTCTTTAAAAAGTAAATAAATAAAGAATGAATGAAAGCTTTTTAAAAGGGTTTGAGGGAGATTCCTGGATATTTCGATATATTTTCATTTCAGTGCCGATAACCCTGCCTCAATATTTTTGATGATTAGGCTATTATGATTATGATGATACCTGGCATTTCATCAGATGAACATAATTCAGTTTGGGTGGGTATTAGTTGTTACCAGTTTTTTATTTATATTAACTTGGCTTCAGTGTGAACATGCTATGCATTTGCCATTGTTATATGTGTGAATGGTCAGTGTTTCTATAGGTTAGAGTCTTGATGTGGAATTACTCTTTCAAGAGTACAAGCATTTAAAATTTTAATAGGTATTGCTCAGTCTTTTTTCAAAAAGACTGTAGCAGTTTGCACTCTCATGCCTAGAGTATGTGCTGTTTCTCTACGTTCTTGCCAGAGCCAAACTAGTCTTAATCAAAACTGATACATGATCACTTTGTTAATTGCCCAACTTCCCTGAGCTTTTAGGTCTCTTGAGAGTTTTGGAGTTAAATGCTTATTTGCCCCTTCCCATGTATACCTGTCTGTCTCTCTTTTTAAAAACGTAGAATTCAAATAGTATAGTAGGGTATAATGGAAAAATTTCTGCCCCCACTCTAGAAGTTTATAAGGTGTCCAAAGTAAGCATTTTGCATTTTGAACTGAGTGAATTATGGCCTTCTGTTTGCATTACCCCCTACATTGATTGAGTTTATAGCCCTGTCACTTAGGGCCAGGAGTGTGCATTAACATTCTGGGTTAGAAAAGCAATTATGAGATCTGCTAAATATCACTTTGCTTAACTTATTCATTAATTGGTTCACACTATACATTGAGTTGTATGTAGATTGCTCATCTATGTTATATATTTTAAGTGTATATATATTTAGTACTTGAGAATAGTTAATTTCCTTTTGATTTAAATTTTATTAGGGAACTCCCTAATCATATTGTGATATGTGTTAAATATTTTTCATAGAAGATTTGCAGTCTGTACTATGAGGCAAAGGCTTAGCTGATTTCCTTCTGTGCACAGGTTGTGGTTACTTACAGTAATATTTATGTGTAACAGGGCAATGGCATACTGTTTTTTTTTTTTTAAGATTTTATTTATTATTTTTAGAAAGAGGGGAAGGGAGAGAGGCAGAGAGGGAGAAAGACTTCAATGTATGGTTGCCTTTCACCTGCCTCCAGCTGGGGACCTGACAGGAGACCTGGTTTGCAACCGGGTTATGTGCCCTGGCTGGGAATCAAATCAGCGACCTTTGGGTTCACAGCAGGGGCCTTACCCACTGTGCCACTAGCCAGGGCTGTGACTGTATTTTTAAAAGAAATTTTTAAAAGATTCCAATTAAATGTTGAGCAGATAACATCATTTCCTGAATCCTTCATAGGTAAGCTATTTAGGCTAAAGGCTGTATAAATCTAGAAATACTTAGAGTGATGAATTCTTTAAGAGTATTCACTATATTAAAGCAAGGCTGTTAAAATATTATGGAATTTTAAAAATACTTTGTATTGAAATAAGGAGTAGTTATGAAAATCTTTTGTATAAACATGTCTCAACTGGAAAGATAAAATAGTTTAAAGGAACTTTTAAAATGGTGTTTTTGGACTGAAAGTTAATCTATATACTCATGCTAACACGTAAGAGAATATTAAAAATTTGTTATGATAATTAAATATTACTAATATAATGGATACAATTTAAAAGTTACATACATTCTACAAAATCAATATTCAGAGAAATATTGGTCATGGAAAATAGCTTTGAAAAAGAAAAAATTAATGGATTTTTTTCAGGTTAAATTATTTTGTTTCTGAAAGTGGTATGAGTGTGTTCACTTTGAAACATTAATCTCAACACATTAAAAAAAGTGGGAGCCCTGGCTGGTGGCACAGTGGATAAGGTGCCGGCCTGCGAATCCAAAGGTTGCTGGTTCAACTCCCAGCCAGAACACATAACCAGGTTGCAAGCCAGGTCTCCAGCCAGGTCTGTAGCTGGAGACAGGTGAAAGGCAACCATACGTTGATGTCTCTCTCCCTCTCTGCCTCTCTCCCTTCCCCTCACTCTCTAAAAATAATACAATCTTTCAAAAAATAAATAAATATAAATAAAATTTTAAAATGGGAACTTTTTAGAAAAAAAAAAAAAGAAATTTTAAAAGTTTACCTTTTCTGATAATTTGGTATCATAAGGCCTGCTTGCTATTTTTTTTAAATTTTCTTCATTGTTACTATAGATATAGGCCATTTGGCTTATGTGTCAGCCATAACCTCTTTTAGTTCTAATTTCTTTAGCTGTAAACTAGGGATAATAAGACATCTACCTCATGGGACTGTTGTAAAGATTAATTGAAAGAGTGCATGCAAAGTAGCTTATCTAAACACATAGTAAGCACTCAAAAACTTGTGATTATTGTAAATTATATTGTATATTTTTGACATATTGAAAAATGAACTCATTTTTATTTGGCTTTTCTCTGTCATTAAAATTTCTGTATTGCTGGATTCTAAATATAAATAATGTTTCCTTTCATGGCAGTAAAAGAAATAAATGATCTTTTTAAAAGAAAACTTTATTTTGTCCCTAAGAGTTTTCTTAGGAAAAATGTTTTAAGGCTTTGTGTTTAAGCCATAAATGGAGGTAGAATTTGAAATGTGATATATTTTTTCCTAGCCTATCTGCCATTTTCCATGCCTATAAATAAGGATAGAAATATTCTTAGTCAACCATATAGGATTTTTATAATAATTAAGATTGAAAATGGCTTTGTAATTTCAAAGATTCTCTAACTATAGAATTCGTTTGTACAACATTACACAAGAATAAAACTAGCCAGTTTATTCCACCCCACCACCACCTGGAATGTGATTACTTTATTAGATTTTAGTTCAAAATAAAACAAAGAATCAGCTACTCTTAACCGGGGCATTATCTGCGCACTCTGAGAAGGAAGCAGTGGATGGCAGGGAGATAAATAATGGGAGTAGCCAGTGTTGGAACATCTGAATTGTGCCTGCAGGAAACAGGAGCCTCCGCATTACATGCAGCCCTGTGAGGGATTGATTGTTTTTGGTCCCAATACTTATTTCCCATCTTAGGCAAAATTATTGTTTCATAAATTGCATTGTTATTATTTGTTTACTCACTTATAGTCCTGAGGTAGTGACTTAGTTTCTGTTTCTCTTTCGTGAATTATCAAAGCCTTGAGGAGATAACCCTCTTTAAAGGTTTAATTATCATTAACAGTAGAGAGACATAAGTAAAGATCAAGGTATTTTAAACATTCAGATTATATGCCGGGCCCTGGCTAGTGTGGCACAGTGTATTGAGCGTTGGCCTGCAAACCAAAGGGTCACTGGTTCAATTCCCAGTCAGGGCACATTCCTGGGTTCCAGGCCTGGTCCCCAGTTAGGGGCGTGCAAGAGGCAACCAAACATTGATGTTGCTCTCTTTCACGTTTTCCCTCCCTTCCCCTGTCTCTAAAAATAAAATAAATGACATTTAGAAAAACTGAATTATATGCCAACCTGAGTGGTTGTGCCTACAAATTGGAAAATGCCACCATGGCTATTTTCATTACCTTAAAAAGCAAGCACTTAAAAAGGCTATTAATGTTCATTTTGAGGTGCAGATGTACTGTTTACATCTTTAAACATTTCCATTGAATTTGTTTGCCAAATAAATTGTTTTACGTGTGGGCAATTTTTTTTTGCCTAAATAAGACATAGATTCTATGTTTTGCCAATTTTGCCAAAATTTAACGAAAAATGCTTTTAGAAGTTCCTGCCTCTCCTCTACCTCTTAGTGACTGTAGAAATCAGTATCATCTTGTCCTTACTTAGATCAAGCCCATGATGTACATTATTAAACAGTATGTAAGCTTACATCTTTTACACATTGTAACCTTGTTCTATACTTCCCACAAATGTGACCATTTTGTGGCAAACAAGGCTATTATTTTATGTGTGAATTTTTTTGTTTTGTTTTGTTTTTTGTATCAGAGGTAGAGTAATGGTGCAGTTACTTCTTTGTTTCAGTTGATCTCAGGATGGTTTAAGTTAACATTTTGTGAGGAAACTAATGACCTATAAAATACAGTCAGTATTGTGTATTTGAAATGCCATAATACCCCCTCATTTTATTCTTTTTTTTTTTTTTTTTTTTTTTTAAGATTTTATTTATTTATTTTTAGAGAGAGGGGAAGGGAGAGGGAGGGAGTCTTTAATGTATGGTTGCCTTTCACCTGCCTGTAGCTATGGACCTGGCTGGAGACCTGGCTTACATCCTGGTTGTGTGCCCTGGCTGGGAATCAAACCAGCGACCTTTGGGTTTAGGTTTGCAGGCCGGTGCCTTATCCACTGTGCTACCAGCCAGGGCTCCATTTTGTTCTGAATATGCTAAAATACATGCCATTTTCATAAATATTGGAATTAAATTTTTTACATTCTTTGAGGTAATTAGAGACCTCTTGGGGTTAAAAGGATTGCATTTGGAATCAATATTTGTTCTTTAATACCAGTTACCTAAGTAGGAGGCTCAAAGACAAAGTTGGATGCATCTTGCTATGATTAACATACCACTAAAGGAGAAAATAATTAGGATTGGCTTGTCAACCAATCAGTTTTGGAATGTGGGAAATAGGTTAATCTTCTTAAAATTAGAATTTAGTGTAGGCTTTTAATAGTCTCACTTCTCAGAACTGTAATGTTCTAATAATATGTTTTTTGTATCTTGCTGAGCTTCATTAATTTAATTTACTTTGTCCTAAATTCTAGTGAAGGACTGTCACAATTTGACTGCATATTTTGAGAGGATGTAATCATTCTGGTATGTTTTATAATGTTCTTATTAAAATTTTAAAATTTTCATCTTTCCACCTTCTCTACTTCCGTCCTTCATAGCCTTATCTCAGCGTCTATGTAGAGAGAGAGAAATGCTGTTTCTCCTCTTTCTTTTGTGAGCTATCTGCACAAGGAAAATATTTTAGTACAATGAATGTGTCTGGAATGTCACTTGGAAATGGAAAACTCCTGGCAAATTTATAACATTTGCAAGACCCCTGGGTATATATTAACAAGCTCCTTCTAGTTTACATGTGAAATTTTAGCTTGGCAAGAACATTTTATCACTTTTCTATGTTTTCCTATAGTATATGAATAAAACTTTACATTTTCCCCTTCATTGGCATAACTTAAAAATTCCAGAGCCTCTGAAACATGTGGTACTTTGCCAGTCAGGAAGCTGGGAAGGTTATATAAACAAATAAATTTGCATATAATAAAGACTTGTTTACTCTTAAACTCAGTTATTCTTAAGAAATAACTAAGTTGTTGGTCGCAAAAATGTACAAATCGTGGATCTCCCTATTTCTAATGACTCCCACTGCAGTTCGTCCTACTCACAGCTGCTCAATTATCAGAGCTGTTAGCATCATCTCCCTAAAATAGTATGTTTATCAAATCCTTTAGTAGTGGCTTCTTTCTTAAGAAAAGTCAACTCTTTAGTACAATTCACAAAGCCCTCCCCCACAGCTCCACTATTACCACCTCTTCCTCTGTTTGTCTTTTGTTACCCTCTAGGGCTGGGCCTTAACTATATGTAAGTGCACTTCAGTTATCTTTTCCTCCTCCACCATCTCCTTCTCCACGCCTTTCATTCAGATCATCATCCTAATATGGAAGTGCATCCTTACTAACCAGTGGTGCCTAACTACATTTCTCACCAGTCTCTCGAATTTGTGGTACTTAATTTGTACTTTTAGTTCATTGTCAGGTAGAGTTCCTCTTCATTTTATTTTATAAATGTGTAGTCTTAGATAGGTGTCAGTAAATGTCATAAACCGAATAATTTACCTTAAAGGTGGAGTTAGAGTTGAAATTGGTTCTTTCTATTCAGACTGCTTCAGAAAAACTTCATAAACAAAGTGGGATTTCGTAAATTTGAACTCCAAGAACAGAGAGTGTTTAGTCTTAAGTAGGAGAGGAGGAAGACAGTGGTAGCTTTTTTGAAGGAATAACTGTCCAATCAGCAATAGCTCTAAGATAACGACAATATACTTAATACATCTAAACCTCAGCTTCTTAATCTATAAGATGGAGATGGTATTATATACTTGGTAGGATTGTCGCCTTGTACATAGCAGGCAGACAATGAATGGTAACTATTATTATAGGTTAGTACTGGTTTGGCCCAAGGAAAAAAACTAGGCTGAAGTTTGGCCAATGGGAGTGATGTTATGGAAAATGGCAGAGAAGGGAGCTTCAAAAAGTGTCTTTCTCTTCACCAGTGCTATTAAGCTAGCATGATTTATTTAAAGCATTTAATTTGGAATTCTGGAGTCTAGCCAAACACTTGCAGCATCCAGCAAAATACTTAACGAAGAGAAAATGATGGTAAATGTTCAAGAATTTTAGTGTTTTGCATAGTGGCTACCATATTTCATCCTCCAGCCCTGTGGCAGGCAGATGTGAGTGTGGTGGCCCATTGTTCCTGGTATGACTTGCTTGTCCTTTAGAAATTGGGATTTAAAGAGACAAACCTCTCCCCCTCCCCCGCCTTTTTTTTTTTTTTTAGATTCTGGCATTTAAGGAAATCTGTCAGGTCACTGGCTCTCTGCAAAGATAGCAGAACAGAGACTTAGTGACAATACGTAACAAGGAATGTAATGTCACTAAAGAGACAACTACAGCCTTAAAGAAATAAAAGCAATCCCTGACAAGATGAGAGCCTAATTTGTAGAGTTACCGTATTAAAATATAAAAAATTTCCAGTTCTCAACAACAACAAAGAATGACAGAATATTCAAAGAATTAGGGAATTATGGCCCATTCACAGAAAGAATAAAAAATGAAATTGATAGAAATCATTCTTGAGCAGGTCCAGACATTGTACTTATTAGACAAAGACTTTAATTATTTTAAATATTTTGAGAATGCTGAGGGAAACCATTGACAAAAAAAACTAAAGGAAATCCAGTCCTAGCTGGTGGCACAGTGGATAAGGCACCAGCAGCCTGCGAACCCAAAGGTCGATGGTTCAGTTTCCAGCCAGGGCACATAAACAGGTTGTAAACCAGGTCACCAGCCAAGTCTGTAGCTGGAGGCAGGTGAAAAGCAACCATACATTGATGTCTCTCTCCCCATCTGCCGCTCTCTAAAAATAAATAAAATCTTTTTGAAAATATGTGAAAAGGTAGAGAATATCAACAGAGAAATAGAAATTGTATAAAGTACAATAGCTGAAATTTAAAATTTAATTAAGGATTCAGTAGCAGATTGGAGCAGGCAGAAGGAGTCACCAAAAAAAAAAGCAGAACCAAAAAAAAACCCTGAAGAATTGAAATTGCATGTCTGAGGACCAGAGGAAAAAGGTTGAAAAAAACTGAATAGTGTCTAAGGGACCTATGGGACACCGTCCGTCAAGTGTTCCAATGTACACATTATTGAAATTCCAAAAGGAAAAAAGAACAGAAAAAATACTTGAGGAAATAATGAATGAAAATTATTTTATAGTCTTAGATTTTATATGTAGGTCATTGATCCATTTTGAATGAATTTTTGTATTTGGAATTAGATGAAGTCCAACTTCATTCTTTTGAATGTGGTTATCCAGTGTCCTAGCCCCGTTTGTTGAAGAGACTGTTCTTTTCCCAATGGCCAAACTTGGCACCTTTGTTGAAATGCAGTTGGCTCTGCTTGCTGATGTGGCACCAAGGACAGAGCAGCTCCAAATTGGGTCTAGAGGTTATTCCAACAATAGAGAGGACGGAGGGAGAGAGGCAGGGGAAATACTGCTGTGAGAGAGAAACGTGGGTTGTTTCCCACATACATCCAGACTGGGGGTTGAACCTGTACTTAGAGGCTGTGGGTGCTTAGGCAGAGGCAGTAGGGAAAAGAGAATATTTTAAATGAGTTCTGTATAAATATTTGAAACTATTCTGAAGGCAGAACACTCATAGAATGAGAAAAAGTAAGAGAAGTTACCACGATCAGATATGTTTTCTGAAATGATCACTCTGGCATTGATAAGGTATTTAATTAGAAGAGCTATGCTAGGATACTGGAAAATCAACTTGAAGGTCATGCATCTGTAATTCAAGACCTAAACAAAATTTAGCAACAGTGGGATGGAATAGGGGTATGGATTCCAGAAATCTTTAAGTATCAGTACTGCAGACTATTGGAAAACATTCTGGCATATTTTTAAATCATATATTATATGCCTAAGTATATATCACATGGAAATGTGTAGCTGAATAATGACAGAATATTGTTGCAGCATTATATCTGACAGACAAGCATTTTAATCATTGAGGCTGTCTGTGATAACAGTATAGAGAGGTAAAATGTGGCGCAGGTATACGTGAAATACCATGCAACGGTCATAAGCAACAGACTAAATGTATATATAATGCATGACAATGATGCATCATAAAATATAGTGCTTGGTTTAAAAAACAAAGTAGACAATGACGTATCTAAGAAAATTACATAACAAACATGCAGGCATACAGAACAACATACCATTCTATAGTTGGCAAAACAAACAAAATACACCCATCAATACAAGAAGATCAACCTGTCTTATTTCAGGGGAAAAATTTTCTTGTTACTTTTATTAGTGTTACAACAAATTTATAAATTTCCATTAGTAAATTTAACATTGTGATGTTTAGCTTTCTTATTTGAAAACAGTAGTAAAGGTTTTCATTTGTTCAAATGGAAGAGAGAGAGGGGAAGGGAGGGAGGGAGGGAGGAAGGAAGTAAAAAAAGAAATTTGATTGGCTGTATCAATGTACAGGTTTATTTCTGGACTGTTTTTCCATTTATGTCTTATCTTTACGGTGGTACTACACTGTTTTGATTACTTAGTTTGTAGTTAAGTTTTGCATTCAGAAAGTGTGCATCCTCCAATTTTGTTATTTTTAATAATAGTTTTGCCTATTCAGGATCCATTGCAATTCCATATGAATTTGTGGATCAACTTCTCCATTTCTGCAAAAAGAGGCTGTTGGAATTTTGATAAGGGTTGCATTAAATCTGTAGATAACTTTAGTTAAAATTGGCACTTTAACTTTGTCTTTCGATCCATGAAAATGGGATGTCTTTCTATTTATTTAAGGCTTTAATTTTCTTCAACAATGTTTTGTAGTTTTCAGCATGCAAGTCTTTTACCTCTTTGGTTAAATTTATTCTTAGGTATTTTAGTTACTTGTAATTGTACAGAAAATTGCTTTCTTAATTTCCTTTTTGGATTGTTCATTGCTGATTATAAAAACACAACTGATGTTTGTGTTTATCTTATATGTTGCAACATTGCTGAATTTATTTATTTATTAGCTCTAGTCATTTTCTGTGGGATTTTCCATATAGAGTCAGTCATCTGTGAGTAGACATAGTTTACTGATTCCTCTCCCAAGTTTTCTCCTTTTCAACTTTTATTTCTAGTGGTACCTTGCACAGAATCTTTAAAATTTTCAATTACAATTGACATTCAAAATTACATTAGTTTCAGATGTACACATAGTGGTTAGATATTTATATAACGTACAAAGTGATCCCCCATGAATCTGATACCCACCTGTCACCATACATAGTTATTAACATATTATTATTTCCTAGGCTGTACTTCTATCCTTGTAACTGTTTTGTAACTACTAATTTGTACTTCGTAATCCTTTTCACACAGTAAACCTTTTTCAAACAGTTCCCCAACCCGCCTTCCATCTGACCACCATCAGTTTGTTCTCTGTATCTATGAGTTTGTTTTTGTTTTGTTTTTTTATATTGTTTTTTATATTCCACATGTTAATGAAATCATATGATATTTGTCTTTGTTTGACCCATTTCACTTACCATAATACCCATAGATTCATCTATGTTGTCACAGATGGTAAAATTTGGTTCTTTTTATGGCCAAGTAATATTCCATTGTATATACATATGTACCACATCTTTTTTATTCAATCTTCTGTTGATGGACATTTAGGCTGATTCAATTTCTTGACTATTATAAATCATCTTGCAGTGAACCTGGGATGCATCTATCTTTCTGGATTTCTTAATTCCTTCCCAACTTGGATGTCTTTTATTTCCTTTTCTTGTGCCTGGCTAGAATTTCCAGTACAGTATTACACAGCAGTGATGAATGAAGGCTTCCTTGTTTTGTTCCTGATTTTTAGGAAGCTTTCAGGTTTTTAACTTGGATGAGTTCCAAGTTAGGCTAAACAGAGATAAAAGCCTTTTATCAGTTCATCAGGTAGATCCCAGACAGGTTAGACCAGATAGACACAATAATTTGAGATTTAGTTCTGCTTTGCTTCCTCTGGAATCAGGTACACTAGGAATGCAGGCTCATATATCAAGACTTCTCTTGTGCTGGGGAAGGGGATGGGACTAGGGTAAGTAATGCCGCAAAGATTTCCTACAATTTTTTTTTTTTTTTTTTGGTAAGATTTAATTCATTTTTAGAGCGAGGAAGAAAGGGAGAATGAAAGGGAGCGAAATATCAATGTGTGAGAGAGACATCAAATGGTTGCTTCTTATACGCTTGAGCTGGGGACCCGGTCCACAACCCAGGCATGTGCCCTGACTGGGAATCCAACCGGTGACCTTTCACTTCACAGGCCACCACTCAAGCCACTGAGCCACACCAGCCAGGGTTCCTACTATTTTTAAGTTACCTCTTTCTTGATTCAGTATTCACTGGCTTCTGCAAAACTTTGTTTTCCAGAGTTCTAACACAGTTGGTTCTCACAGTTTGCGCATGTTTTTCAAAGTTTCTGAAGGGGGCTGGGAGCTTAGAACTGCCTACTCCACTGTTTTGCTTATGTCGCTTTCTTAATTTGTTTTGATTCAAAAAAATTTCCTCCTTTTTACCTTTTTATGTCTCTTATGATTATTTGTTATATTTAGGCACTCATCCGTCATTTTGTATTCATTTCTGAAATGATTTTTGTGTTTGCTTCTATTTCTTTTTAGAGTTCTTTCACCTTTTCTAGAGTTTATAATCGTGATTTATATTTTTCTTTCATGTCTTGAATCATTTTCTTAATGCCTTTTAGTTTGTTTAAAAATAGTATGTTATAATTTTGATGTGAGTCCAAGGTCTGTTTATCTTTATTTGTAGAGATGTTATTCTGTCTCTTTTTTCTTAAAATAAGTATGGGATGGGACCTTGATAATTTCTGCTGCTTATTTTTTACATAAAATTTGTTTTTCTGAACTTTTAGAAGGGGTCATAATTCTGGATCATTTTTCTAGCGTCACAGAGCTCCCTCTTCTGGTTTCTTGGGGTTTTTTAATTTGTTTTTGTTTTTGTAAAATGTTAAAAAAATATATATGGCGACCTCCTTTCCTGTTCTCTACTTTTATCAGGACCTTGTTCTTCCTTATCTCTAAATCCCTGTTTTGCTCTATTTTTGTTCCACATCTAGTAGCCTTCCCTCAATGTGGAGCCCTATTCTGAAAGGCAGCTTTGGTTAGGGGGGATTGATTTTAAGAATTTACATGACTTACAGTGTTCCAGCCTTTTGCAGAACTTAACTGGCACTCACTTGTTATTGGATTGACTTAACCATTCTGTTTTCAGCTTCTCTTCTCCAATTGGCTGTCATACTGTCCAGTAAATACCTATGGCTATTTTGATGTTCTCCTCAAGTCCCTCAGATGCCCTCTTGCTTCCCTAGTCATCCTCCTGCACAGGGACCGATTTCTGATTTCATGCAGGTTCTGTAGCTGCGATGGTTTTCCCCACTCATATTTTGAGGTTCATATGGATACCTTGTTATCTACTTTTGTTGTAAATGTTATCTGCAGGATTTGGGTTTTGCTATCTTGACTGTTTAATTTTATTTTAGGTGATAACTAAAAATATACGATATAGCATCTGCTACCTAGAATCCTAATTCATTCTGCATTCACATTTTAAAAATTCCACTGTATGCACTAAAAGTTTCTGATCTTTAGCCTATGGCATGTCTACCTGTCTGTGCTTTTCTTGTGAAGCTTTTAGTTCAGGTGTTATTAATTTGTTGGTGTTTGGATATTGTAAAACTTATCAGTGTAAAAAAGGCTAGTAAAAAACAGTTTATCATTCTAGTGGAAATGATACTATTTACTATTTGTAACAAAATTGAAAGTGATTCAAAATGTATTTGTTTATGGAATGAACAGCAGAAACTTTCTCTTCATTCTGAACTTCTGTTTAGAACAAAAAACAAATTATGCAGTCTGTGAAGTGCTGTGCCTGTGTCTTTGAAGGTGATTGTGATAAGCAAGAGATGAGGAAAAGGGAAACTTTTTTGAATCAAAAGAAGTTAAGAAAGTGACATTAGCAAGGACAACTTTTCAGTTCAAGAATCACTGTTGGGTCTGCCCTCATGCCCACTGGTCAGCCGTGGCCTGCTGGGTCGCTGGTGGACTAGAGCAGCTCGGGGCCCCACGGAGTGGGAGCCGCGTCCATGGGCTCAGGCGGCAGGCGATTCCGGACACTGGGGACGGCAGAAAAAGGAAGAAAGAAAGAAATCATTGTCAATGCCTGATATGTAGTAGCTTAACATTCAGGGGAAAGCAAAAGGTTAATTCGAGATAAAGCCTGAACACAGCAGAGGTTGAACTTTGGCCACACCCTACAGATGATTTTATAAATCCTGAGCTACTTAACACACCTCAAAGTCAAAGTAAATGGCTGGTGGCTCATGAAAGCACTAGAGCTGCTTTTGGACATTCTTTGGGCTGTTGGGAAATATAGCCTCAATAGGATTTTTTAAAAAAAGGTTTTATTCATTATTTAGAGAGAAGGGAAGGGTGGGAGAAAGAAAGGGAGAGAAACATCAATTACGGTTGCCTTTCACCTGCCTCCTGCTACAGACCTGGCTGGAGACCTGGCTTGCAACCTGATTATGTGCCCTGGCTGGGAATCGAATCAGAGACACTTGGGTTCAAAGGCCTGCACCTATCCACTGAGCCAAGTCAGCCAGGGCCCAATAGGCTATTTTTAGAGTAGCCAAAAGTGATTTTGGTGGGGAGTGGGGCTGGCGGTGGGGTGAGGTGGGGTAGAGTGAGAGAAACCTGATAGAAAAAGTTTTATCAGCATAAAAGATAAAGATATTTCTGACTTGGAAGTGAGTAAGGACCAGCTAACATACTTGCAGGAAAAACATCCAGCTACTGCAAGCATTCCTAGCTCAGTCCCTTGAAAACAAACTGACTTCTTTATCTGTACCTTGAGGAACCTAACCTTATTTTAAATAGAATAGCTTCTATTCAATGTAGACTGAATAATGGCAGATTGTTTTATAGATGGTGTAGAAGTACTTTTTTATATCAAGCTTTCAAAGCAGCCAAGGGCAGAAGGTCAAATCGTTATCAACAAAAATATTTTCTCAGGGAAGTAAACAAATGTCTAGCTCCACACAAGTGCAGAGACTCAGGGGCCTGAGTGGAGACTAGTGTGGCTGAGAGGGCGAGGGAGGAGAAGCGTGGAAGTGAATGAGTTTGGAGAAGGAACCAGGAGCTAGATTATGTAGGGCTTTATAGGCTGTAATGGTAAGAACTTTGGACTTATTCTAAGGTGTGTGAAGAGCAAAGGAAGAATGATCAACTAATGTAAATGATACATTAGAACTAAATGGGTGCCGAAGGTACCATGGAGTGCTTTGGATAATAATATAGATATGTCAGAATAAAAGAATCTGGATTAATATTGCTTCAATATTTTTAATTTGGTATTTTGTGGTTTTAGAGTTATAAAAGGGTTATGAGCATGAGGTATTGAGACACACACCTTTTTGTTTTCTAAAGTTTGCTAAATAGTACTGAACATCATCACTTCATATATTCTTATTTCTGTTCTGTTTAATGTTTAAAATGAAGTGCTAGTTGCAGCCCACTAAATTAATTTAGTAATACTAATGGATCAGAATTTGAAGTTTGAAAACCACTGTAAATTTAATCCCTTTATTTGATTTGTCAAGGCACACATTTCTGAAAATGACCAAATCAGAATCCAGATATCACATTTCCCAAGAATGTATTTATTAAGAAATAAAAACCACGCCCTGGCTGGTGGCTCAAAGAATAAGGCGCTGGCCTGTGAACTCAAAGGTCGCTGGTTTGATTCCCCAGTCAGGGCACATAACCAGGTTGCAAACCAGGTCTCCAGCCAAGTCCGTAGCTAGAGGCAGGTGAAAACCATACATTGATGTCTCTCTCCCTCTCTGCCTCTCTCCCTCCCCCTCTCTCTAAAAGTAATAAATAAAATATTTTAAAAAAAGAAGGAAAGAAATAAAAACCAAAGGTCCTTATACAGTGTAACAGTAGGTTCCAGTATAGAAAAAATTTTGAGGATAAGTGTTCTTACTTGAGTGTATTGCCTGTACTGTGCTCCTCAGTATGAAATGGTAAGGCCTATAAATTTCAGATAGACTTGTAAAATATTAACATAGTATTCTTTATTATATAATTATATATATAATTATATAATTAAATATACAAACTGCTAGCCAAAGTAACAGCCTCTTATGAATTATAAAAAGAGATGTCATGTATGTATAGATGTATAGACAGCCTGTTGACCTTTTATATTGTCACCTAAGAATTAATGAAAAGAAATACTATTTTCATATTTTCTGAAAATTGCTTATTCTTTTATTGTGTTTCATTTTGGAAGACAGCTTGTGAAGGATAAACAAAACGTACAGGTCAGTGTTACAGTAATAAAAGATGATCCTTTTCATTCTGTTGTTTGGCCTCTTGCTCCTGTGTTCGTTGCTTTATGACCTTTACAAAAATACTTGCCACACTTCTTTCATTTAATGTTAAGGTTAAATGAGAGCCAGGTGGTGTAACATGTATTTAAATAAATATTAGGGTTTTTTCTTTCCTTTCTTCCTTAGGAGGGAATTCAATGAAAATATGTTGCTAGAATAAGCAGGGGAGAGTGTGGGGGGAAAAATTTTTAAGTACATTTTTTAAAATTGGTTGTTCTTTTTCTAGTAAGTCTATTTCATGTGATCCCAGTTGTTCCTAACTTCTTCTAGGCGAGATAGGTGATAAACAGGTAGGCTTACTATGCTTCATCTTGTCCCTTCCCTTTTTATTTATTTATTTTTATTTTTACTTGTTACTTTTTAAGATTTTATTTATTATTTTTAGAGGGAAGGGCAGGGAGAGAGGAAGAAAGGGAGAGATACATCAATGTATGGCTGCCTTTCACCTGCTTCCAGCTGGGGACCTGGCTGGAGACTGGCTTGCAACCTGGTTATGGTGCCCTGACTGGGGAACTGAACCAGCGACCTTTGGGTTCACAGGCTGGTGCTTATCCACCAGCCAGGGCCCTTTTCAAAGAATAAAGATTACCGAAGTGATGAAAGGCAAGTTTGGGAGGCCAGGAAGTAGTCCCTTCATAATTGGTTTCAGTATTTTACTCGCTAGTGTTTTCAATCTGCTTTGTCACAAAGAATTTACTGAATGAAGCTGTATTGGTCCTAATGTCAAGTACATTAGCTAACCGATAGTTATTAGTAATAAGTGTTACCTAAAACTGTTTGTCCTGCCTATGAAATAAACAACACTTCCTTTAATTTTACATTTTACCCAGGCATCCTATGAAAATTGCAAAGTCAGAGTGAAATGGAAAGAGAATTTTGTCTAGCTGGCTAAAAAAAATAATAGCTTTGTTAAAATATAATTTATATACCATAAAATTCACTCTTTTAAAGTATACAATTTAGACCTGACTGGTGGCACAGCAGATAAGGAGCCGGCCTGCGAACCCAGGGGTCGCTGGTTCAATTCCCCAGCCAGGGCATATGACTGGGTTGCAAGCCAGGTCTCCAGCAGGGTCCGTAGCTGGGGGCAGGGGAAGGGCAACCATACATTGGTGTGTCTCTCCCTCTCTGCCTCTCTCCCTACCCCTCTCTCTAAAAATAATAAAATCTTTTTTAAAAAATTTTTTAATAAAAAAATTAAGTATACAGTTTAGAGTTTTTAAATATATTCACAATTATGCATCCACCACCACAATCTATTTATTTTTTTAATTTTTAAAAAGGATTTATTTTATATATTTATTTATAGAGAGAAGGGAAGGGAAGGAGAAAGAGAGGGAGAGAAACATCCATCAGCTAGCTCTAGGATGCTCCCTGATTGGGGACTGAACCTGCAATCCAGGCATATGCCCTGACCTTTGGCTTTGCAGGATGATACCCAACCAACCTAGCCGCGTAGGTTGGGGCTCCACTACCTAATTTTAGAACATTTAACCACTCTAAAAAAAAAACCTTATACCTATTAGCAGTCATTCTCAGCACACCACTACCACACCCTGGCACCTCAGTCCCTTGTGATAACATTTTGTCTCTATGGATCTGCTTATTCTGGATATTTCATGTAGATGGAATTACATATACATGGTCTTTTGTGGCTAACTTCTTTTACTTAATATAATGTTTTAAGTGTTCATGTTGTAGCGTGAATCAATATTTCATTCCTTTTTATTGCCAAATAATATAACATCATATGGGTATTGTATTTTGTTTGCCCATTAATAATTGATGGACATTTGGATTGTTTATACTTTTTGACTATAATGCTGCTGTGAACAGTGTGTAGGAGTTTTTGTGAAGATAAAATGTTTTTAGTTCTCTTGAGTATATATTGATACCTTGGAGTGGAATTCCTGGGTCATATGCTAACTTTATGTTGACATTTTGAGGACCTTCTATACTGTTTTTCCAAAATGATTATACTATTTTGTCTAGCTGGACTTTAAATTGCCAATTTTAGTGTTCTGATTTTATATATATGGAAGAAGAACCTTAGCTGAAACAAGTGATTTGAATTGATTGTGGGGAAAAAAAATTTACCTGCAGTAGTTTGCAAAGTTGGAAGTACTTCTTTTTAATGTAGGTTTAAATTACTGCTGTTAATCTTTGGCTTTTTTTTTTTTTTTTCAATTTTATTTTTGCAGTTTTATCTCCAAGACACTAAAAGTAGTAATGGTACTTTTATAAATAGCCAGAGATTGAGTCGAGGCTCTGAAGAAAGTCCACCATGTGAAATTCTTTCTGGTGACATTATCCAGTTTGGGGTAGACGTGACGGAGAACACACGGAAAGGTACGGGTATGGATCATTTTTTTCCTATTATTTATCTTTAAGTATGTTTATTTTTATTCTGTCATTAAATGTTAAAATATTTTGTGCTTGTAGAAGCAGTTTAGATACAGCATTATATGCAGTAAAAGTTAAAAGTTTCTCATATCCAATATTCTTTTATAAAATTTAAAAATCTGATATGTAAATAAGTAATTTATATTCTTTATCACATTATGAAAACATAAGGCACAACTGTGTCAGTTAGGAAACAGTTGGCTGCAATGACTCTTGGCTGCAATGACTCCGTACCCAACCAATAGGAGCTTAAACCATAAGGATATTTATTATTAACAAGAAATATGGAAACGGATAGGTCTAGACTTTGTTCAGTTGACTCACTGCTTTTATCAGGAGTCAAGGGTCTTACTGTCCTCCCATGCTATTATCCTTAACATGTTGGTTTCTTATGCTTTTGGTTTTTGCCTCATGGCCAAAGGGTGATGGCTGCAGCCCCAGGCATTATTTCTCTAACACCAGTGTTCTAGGCAAAAATGCTGAGGTGGGGACAAAATGCCTTTTTTTTTAAAATTTTATTGTTGTTGTATTCAAAATGCCTTCTTGTGTGGCTTTCTTTTTATATTGAAAGACAGTCTTTCATAGCATTTTCCCATAGATTTCTCCTTTTGTCTCACTGGCCACATGAATACATCACATATATAGCTACCTGTAGCTATGAAGTTCCTTACTTTTGTCAGTTGCACATACATTGTTACCCCAGACAAAATCAAGAGTTCTGAAAGCAACTAATAGTAGTTGTCTCAGGTATAGTTTCATGTCTCAGTGTTTGAAACTAGAAGTTCTGTAGTTGAATAAATGTAGATTGTCTATATTTTTAGAATTCTGAAGCTTTCTGGCAATAGCTAGTACCTCTCTACTTATGACCATGAAATTATATAGCTGAATTAGAAAACTAAGTAAATAGGAGACAAAAGAAGGCAGTTCCACTTTCTTAGTTAATATGGACAGACAGTGGAATGGAGTTGGGAAAAAGTCACCCCTTATAGATCTGGTGATACCCTAAGTCACCAGTCTCTGACATTTTACATAGTATATACATGGGGATTGGGTGGTGATGTAGGTGTGTGTGTGTGCATGCATATATATTATTACATACTTTCTTTGGTGTTGCAACTGCAGTATTATTTTTACTGGGTTTTATTGGCCTTCTTGAGTTATCGGGTTTTAATATTTGAATTTGTGTAGGGCCAGAATTTTAGGAATTTCCATTTACGGTTGTAAAAGAGGAAAAATGTTTGTACTTTGATGCAAAATATTTAGTGCTCTGTAATAAAAGGGCCCAGGTGATGTATGGCCATGCTGAGAATAGCTGCAGCTACCAATTTATTCAGCAAACATTTAATTGAGCCCCAGGTTTGAATAACCCACAGAAAACAGAATTTGATTACACTTTCTTTCTAAGGAATGTCTGTCTTGTTTGTTTCCATTAATTGATTTTTTAAAAATAAGGTAATCAAATACATTTAGGACATCTTAATTAACCCAAAGTAAGGGGACCTTCCCAGAGCTTTTAATATGCTAACATATATGCAGGTCTCTAAGGGGGTGATTATTATAGACAGAATGCAGCTCTTTTCTAACTTCTTCCCACTCTTCCCTACGTAGGTGTAAGTGACACTCTCTAGAAAATGCGGTAGAGAGCAGAGAGCCTGTCCTGAGACAGGCTTACTATGTGTTAGTACAATATTATTTCATAAACACAGATTCTTGAAGGCTTATTTAAAAATTTTTTTTTTTTTTTAATTTTATTGTTGTTGTATTACATCCATCCTCTTTCTGCTCCCCTCTGTTATTTAAAAATTTAATTATCTTTTATAGCAACTTAAAAGAAATGAAGAAAAGTTCATCATTTAAAGTTTCTTTTGATACTTGTTGGCTTCAAAAACTTGACTGATACTGTACATGGGCTCTTGGGATACAGGTGTGCCCCAAGGTGAGAGTGCTATTGCTTTTAGCATATTCCAGGGGAAAAAAGGTAGACTTTATCCTATGCTAAAAAGTACTATGGTAAGCTTTACATTACTTGGAAAATTGTGCTGAAATTATATTAACACTATTGGATTACCCCTAAATCAAATAAAAATTAAAAGGGGAACTTCAAACAATGTAGAAAAGAAACAAACCTTTTATACTGAAATCTAGTAAATCCTTAACTCAGATTTAAATTTCTACTCTTAAATTCCTTGAGTAGTAAAGGAGAAAGGCAAACAATGAAGGAATTTCACAATTAGAAATTAGAAAAAGAACAAAAAAAGGTAGCTGGAAAGAAGAAATAAAAAGCAGAAATTAATGAAATAAAAAAACTGAAGTGATAAACCCAAATGCGGGTTCTTTAAAAAAAAAATACCAACAATAACAATAAAATAGGTAATTCATGAGCCTTGATTATTTTATTTGGTTAGAAATACTAGCAAAACCTGGCTGGTAGCACAGTGGTTAAGATGCCGGCCTGCGAACCCAAAGGTCGCAGGTTCGATTCCCCAGCCAGGGCACATAATCAGGTTGCAAACCAGGTCTCCAGTCAGGTCTGTGGCTGGAGGCAGGTGAAATGCAACCATACATTGATGTCTCTCTCCCTCTCTGCCTCTCTCCCTTCCCCTCTTTCTAAAAATAATGAAATAAAATCTTTAAAAAAAAAAAAAAAAAAGAAATACTAGCAAAAATATATAAGATAAGGAATGAGAAAGAGGGCATAAACACAAATACAGGATAGACTAAGGGAATTCTAAGAGTCTGCTACATATCAAGTTAATAGCAAAGAAAAAAGAACTAGAGTAAATTAATATTTTCCTAGCAAAATTATCCCAAAATATGGAAAACTTGAATAAGTCAGTTTCCTTAAAAGAGACTAAAAAGTTACTAAAGAAGGACCAGAGACAGAGACATTCATAGCTCAATTTTATCTCATTCTTTAAAAATGGATAAATCAAACCCTGGCTGGCTTGGCTCAGTGGATTAGGCACTGGCCTGAGAACACAACTGTCACTGTTTCAATTCCCAGTCAGGGCACGTAAGCAGGTTGCAAGCCAGGTCTCCAGCAAGACCAAATAGTCAACACTGCCTCTGTGAGAATCGTAATGAAGTCCCAATTGTCATGAAAACGAAAGTTCCTGCTACAGTGATGGTGTTAGGTATTGTCAGCAATGAAGGAGATACCATGACCCCGCATTTGTGTCCACAAGGCTTGAAGGTGACTGCTGATGTTTACCTTGATGTTTTGAGAGAAGTAGTTATACATTGGATGAAGCAAGTGGCAAATGGACGTCATTTTATCTTCCAACAAGGTAGTGCACCAGCACATAATGTGAAAAGGGTGCAAGAATTTCTCAGTGTCAGTGTTCCTGAATTTTGGTCAAAGGAAATCTGGCCACCTAGTTCACCAGGTACAAATCCTTTAGACTATTAATGTATGCAGCATTTGTGAGAGAAAAGTTAATAAACAACCTCATTCCAATAAAGAGGCTATTAAAGCTAAGGTTGAAAACATGATGTCCATGGATAAAGAAAAGTTAATTAAAGCATGTTCAAAATTCTGAAGATGAATTGAGTCTATTATTGCAGCAAATGGAAACGTTTTTGAACAATTTAAGAAGTAATGACTGTTTATGTATTTACATATAAGGATAAATTTATTTCAAAATACAACACTTTTGTGGTATGTTTATTTTACTAAAAATTTGCCAATTTATCACGCGCACCCTGGATGTGTATACGTATGTGTTTGTATATGATTATATGAATATGGCAGGAAAACATGGAAGAACACATACATACCAGGTCATTAATGTTGAGTCATCCTGGAGTGTTTATGGGTGGATTGGGGAATACAAAGGAGAAGAGGGAGTCAAATTAAAAAGGACAGGGCTAGCCCTGGCTTGTAGCACAGTGAATAAGGTGCCGGCCTTCGAACCTAAAGGTCGCTGGTTCGATTCCCTAGCCAGGGCAACATAACCAGGTTGCAAGCCAGGTCCATGGCTGGAGGCAGGTCAGAAGCAACCATACATTAATGTTTCTCTCCCTCTCTGCCTGTCTCCCTTCCTCTCTCTCTGGGAATAATAAACAAAATATTAAAAAAAAAAAAAAAGAGGGAGGGAAGATGGCGACAGAGTAGAGAGCAGTGCTGATGGTGTTCTCGAGTACCAAAGCAGCTAGAGGACAGGATAAGGAGCGTGAGACGTCTTCAGGACCCTGGGGATTGGAACAGGCAGCATCTGGACACAGGGGAGCAGAGCCCAGAGGCAGAGGAGGCCAGCAGGACAGTAGGTGAGGCGTTCCCGACCGACTGGCCGGTGGGCCGAGGTCGGCTCTGGGCAGGGGCAGCTCTGCCCAGAGGGGCGCGTTTGACTGGGGCCAGTTTCAGGCTCCCTGGCGACTGGAAGTCTCAGCAGTGAAGTGCGGGCGGCGAGGGCAAATGCTGTAGGGAACGCGGAATTGAACTCTTGCAGGGGAGGGACTGTGTGAGAGACTCACCCCAGCAACAGGGAGAGGAGGTTTCGCGGTGCGCGGGGCTAGAGGCGGAGAAGAGTCCTGCGGGAAGCCGGAGCGGGGGAGCAAGAGGGCCCAAAAACGGAGCTGCTGGGCCGCGGGGGAAACAGCAGCTAGAAGCCCCTGCGAGGGCTGAGGCCCAGCCCGGCGCAACCACACAGGCCCCCAGGCTCCGCGGGAAAATCCAAAAGGCGAGCCGGAGAGCCGGCAAGCCGGGAACTTGTGGCGGGCGACCCGCCATTGCCGGAGACAAAAGCCGCACCGCCTACGCCTGGGAGGGGCTCATCGCAGAGGTCGCGTAAAGGACTCTGCGGAGAGCTGATTGGCTTGGAGGCGGGGTGCTCGGCCCGGAAGGGCGGGACAGTGTAGGCAGACCCCGGACAGTGTTGACTGACAGGCCTGGCCTCCTCCCGGAACTGCAGGGGTGGGGCCAGTCGTCACAGGGACCGGCAAAGTTGCGGGCTGCCCTGCAGAAGTGCTGGGGGCTGTCCTGAGCAGGAAACTCCGCCAGGCTCCAGAACATCGGCAGCCCTAAAACCCAGCCAGGCTGCGGAAGGCCCAGCCTACCTGGGGACGGACACTCAGAATCAGCCCTACTGT
>PVIW01006821.1:68405-81511 GCA_004026585.1 Noctilio leporinus | reverse complement strand
GGGGAGGGGGACAGAGGGGAGCAAAAAGGGGATGGATGTAATACAACAACAATAAAATTAAAAAAGAAAAAAAATTAAAACAGAAAAAAAAATTCCAGGCCTCTTGGAGCAGATAATATAACAGACATATGTTCATGAGTGAAATAGATGTTTTAATGAAACTCTATAAGGGGACATTATGGCATAAAGAGAAAGATTAGGAAAGACATCCCAGGGCAGTGATCCTCCAAAACAAGTGCTTTAAGATTAGTACAAGTCACTTGTATACAAGCTCTATTTCGAAAATAAGTATATAAATACATCATTCCTGATAGTTAAATTGTCCCCAACATGTTATAATTTGCCATATTCCTTTTTATTATACAATCCTGAGTCACTGTCTCTAATTCTTCATCAGTTATTACCTTTCTATGACTATCTAGTAATTTGTCAATGCCTTTTCTTGTAGAGATGGAAAACAAGTTCAGTAGTAACTTATTTCACTCAAAGTATTACCAGATACTGTATGAAATTACTTGATTTATATTAGCTACCTCTACCCACTGTTGTTTTAATAAATGAAACAAGAATAATATTAGGCAAATTATATTTAACTCAGGTAAGTTACATGCTATAATCTTGAAGTCCACTATAGGCATCTTCCAGGAAAGAAAGAAGACAGACAGACAGACAGAGAATGATTGATAGAACAGAAGGGAAAGAAAGGGAGGGAGGAAGGAAGGAAAGGAAAGGAGAGGGGGAGAGAGGAAGTGAGGAGAGAGAGAAAGAGGAGAGAAGAAAAGGAAGGAAGGAAGGAAGGAAGGAAGGAAGGAAGGAAGGAAGGAAGGAAGAAAGGAAAGAAAAAAAGAAAGAAGAAGGAAGGAGGGAAGGAGGAAGGAAGGAATGAAGAGAAAAGAAAAAAGAAAGGAGAAAAGGAAAAGGAAAGGAAAGAAAAAGAAGAAAAATAGTTTAGGGTTTCCAGGGAGATGAGAAACAGTAATACAACTTCAGTTAAACTTGCAGTAAGACATTTGTGCACAAAATAGACGAAAAATAAGGCAGAACCTGTTATATGGGGCTGTGTCGTCTCTCTGTGTCTAATTGAAATAAGAAGAGCACAATCCAAAGGCATACCTATCACTTTGGAAAATACTATCTGAAAACAAGTGCTAATTCAAGTATCTCTGACTAATCAATGACCGAATGAATTGCTCTAGCCTTTCTTACTTGTTTGTAATGTTTTTCTCTGACAACAAATGCTTGGCTCCCTTTACCTATAACTTATTTACTTACTCAACCTTAGTGTATAGCAGTTTCAGAAATGCTACTGTATACCTCTGTGAAGAAAAATTTACCAGAGTATAGTGTTTATGGAAACAATATTTTGGACTTTACTGTAACAACTCAAAACTGTTGTCCTCACTTAATTTTAATGACATTACGTTACACATTTGTGATGAATTCTGTGACTGGACACTGGTATTCTGGTTGATTTTGTTTTTTATTTGCTACAGTAAAGTTCACAATATATTGTATATTTCTATCAATTTTAACAAATATATAGATTTATGCATCTTCCATCAGAATATCATATAGAACATAATTATCACCCTAAAGCTTCTCTTGAATGCCACCTTAAAAATATTCCATCACTCAACTTCCTGGAAGAACACCAATGTGCTCTCTGTCCCTAGAGTTTTGCCTTTTCCTGAATATCATGTAAATGGAATCATGTAATCTTTTGGGTCTGGTTTCTTCCACATAGCAAAATTAAATTACATTTCATCACTATGTGTTCATCAATAATTTATTTCTTTTTTATTGCTGAGGACTATACCATTTTATGGATATACCAGATTTTGTTATCCATTGATCTGTTGAAAGGCATTGTTAGTTGTTTCTAGGTTCTGGTGACTATAAATAAACATATAAACATACACTATAAACACTTGCACTTAGGTTTTTGTATGAATGTAGTCTTCAGTTCAATTGATATATTTTATACGTAAGTGCTAGGTCATATGATAAGTGTATGTTTAATTTATAATAAACTGCCAATTTATTTTTCAAAGTGGCTTTACCAATTTTTATTACCATCAGTCCCAGTGATGACAGTTTTGTTGCTCTGCTTTCTCAGAAGCATTCAGCACTGTCACTTGTTACTTACTTCATTCTACCTAATATGAGTAAGTGTGCGGTACTTACCAAGGAATATTAAGATAAATTTTGATTAACTCTAATATTGCTTAAATGTTACAGAAAAATTTTAAAGTGTGACAGGAAACTTCAGTACTTTCCTTGAGTTGCAAATGTTTATATTTTGCGATATTTGCATTAATATGTCCTCTTTATGTTTATCTATATTACATGCATCTCTATTATATGTTACATTATCTATATCATATGAATTTCTTATAAACCATTTTCAGTAAATTTGAAATATTATGACCATTTACCCTCAAGTATTGTATTGGTCATTTCCCTTTATTTTTTCAGAAATCAAATTTTATATTACTGTCAGCATTCTTAATTCAATGTACAGGTCTTTCTAAAACCAGTATATTTTATTTATTATACTGTTATAGTTGTTCCAACATTTTCCCTTTGCTGCCCTTCACCCACTAACTGCCTTCCCTTCACCAATTCCCACTTTAGTTCATGTCCATGGGTCATGTGTCTAAGTTATTTGGCTCCTCCCTTTCCTATGCTAATCTTAACATCCCACTATTTTGTTTCTAACAATTATGCTTCTTAATCTTTGCACTTTTCCATCATTCTTGCCCATCCCCGTCCCAGTGGATAGCCCTCCAAATGATCACCATACATATGATTCGATTCCTGTCCTGGCTATTTGCTTAGTCTGATTTTTTTAGATTCAGTTGTTGATAGTTGTGAATTTATTGCCATTTTAATGCTCATGGTTTTGATCTTCTTCTTTTCCTTAAATATATCCCTTTAACATTTCATGTAATAATGGCTTAGTGATGATGAACTCCTTTAGCTTTACTTTGTCTGGAAAACACTTTACCTGTCCTTCCATTCTAAATGATAGCTTTGATGGATAGAGTAATCTTGGTTGTAGGTCCTTGCTTCTCATCATGTCGAACACTTCTCTCCAGTCCCCTCTTTGCTGCAAAGTTTCTTTTAAGAAATAAGCTGACAGTCTTATGAGAACTCTTTTGTAGGTCATTCTCTCCTCTTGCTGCTTTAAAAATTCTCTTTTTGTCTTTAACCTTTGGCAGTTTAATTATGATGTGTCTTTGTGTTGTTCTCTTCGCATCCAATTTGTGTGAGATTCTCTGTGCTTCCTGGACTTGTATGTCTTTTCCTTTGCCAAATTAGGGAAGTTTTCTTTCAGTATTTTTTTCAAACAAGTTTTTAATTTTTTGCTTTAGTTCTTCTTCTGCCACTCCCATGATGTGGATGTTGGTATGTTTAAAGTTGTCCCAGAGGGTCCTAAGCATCTCCTTGTTTTTTGTATAGTTTTTTCTTTCTGTTCTGATTTATTGTTTACTTCTTCCTTCTGTTCCAAATTGTTGATTTGAATCCTGTCTTCTTTCCCTTCACAGTTGGCTCTCCAGATATTTTTATTTCACTTTGTATAACATTTATTTATTTATCAATATTTTGTAAGCTTTCTGAGCACCCTGAATGCTAGTAAGTTGGCTATCTCCATTTTGTTTACTTCTTTTTCTGGGGTTTTATTCTCTTCTTTTATTTGTGCCATATTTCTTTGCCTCCTCAATTTGGCCACCTCCTTGCATTTGTTTCTGTATGTTAGGTTGAGCTTCTTTGACTCCCTTAGTAGTGTGACCTATGTAGCAAAGATAGCTATAAATTGTGTGGGGTGAAAACTTAGATAATTTCCAGGGTGAGCCACCTGCTTTGCTACTTTGTGGCTCTGTTTGTGGTGGGGGGCTTGGACAGGGGATAATGCTGCTGCCTAGCTTATGGCACTTTGCCTGGCACTTGCCCCATTTTCAGTCACTTCACCTCCTTCCTGTGTGTGATGGGTGTCCTTTCAGTTTCTGCCCTGTAGTTTGTGTACATTCTAGGACAATGCAGGCACTTTAAGTGGCAAAAATCCAGCAGTTTCTTCTGCTGCCCCAATTCATACTTGTTTTTAAAGCCAGAGGTAATGGAAATTTATCTTCCTAGTACTGGAATGCTTGATTGTGTTGTCTTACCTGGGGCTGGGCTCTCTGACTCCCAGGGTATCACTCCTGATTTTTATCCACCACATGGGAATGTGGGACCATCTGTTCCATCACTGCTGCTGCCACTTGTCCTAGCCACACCATCTCTTTACCCCATCTCTGCAACTTTGCTCCTCCTATTTGTCTGGATGAACATAGCTTCTTTAAATCCTTGGTTGGCTGGCTTCCCCATAGCTTGATTTTCTAATGGTTCTGGTCGTTGTTTTTGAGTTCTTATTGTAATTCATTATTATTATTATTATTATTATTATTAGAGAAAGAGAGGCAGAGATGGAGAGAGGCATCAATGTATGGCTGCCTTTTTTCACCTGCCTCCAGCAATGGACCTGGCTGGAGACCTGGCTTGCAACATGGTTATGTGCCCTGGCTGGGAATCGAACCAGCGACCTTTGGGTTCACAGGCTGGCTCCTTATCCACTGTGCCACCAGCCTGGGGTTCTTATTGTAATTCTTGCTATGACTGCATGAGGAGGTAAAATGTGTCTACCTATGTCTCCATCTTGACTAGAAGTCCTCTGCATTGCGCATTTTCTAAGAACAATATTCCTTACACTATCACAGTAAAATACCAAAATCAAATACTATTATTTTTCAGCCTACATTCATGGTTTTTAATAGTCCCAATAAAATCCTTCATGCTATTTCACTTCCATCTTCCTGGTCAGAATAAATTCTAAATATCAATTCTGAATTTAGTTGTGATTATCTTTAGTCTGGAACACTTATTTACCCTTTTCTTTTTCCTTTCTAGACCTTAAAATTTTGCAGATTATAGGGCAGTAATTCTATAAAATGCCTGCCAATTTTTACTCATCTGATGTCATTTGATTTAAATTCAGGTTTTATGTATTTTTACAAGAAATATAATAGAGGTGATAAACAGTGTCCTCAGTGTATCATTTCCAATTTTAAGTTTATTTTCCATATTGCTAATGTTATATCTATGAAAAGTTATCATTTGTCCCTTTGGACTTAAGTAATTTTGGAAAGTTATTTTGAGAATACATATATTTCATATCTCATATAAATCATTCATCATTTAGTTCTAGTAACCACTGATAATTACATAACTTTACCATTACTTTCATATATCTTAGCTAATATTCTGATGTAACAGAATTTTCCCTTTATATGTTCCCTAACATCTGCCTATTTTCAATTCATTATTTATTTATATATGAATTAAAATATTAATTATTATATTGTTAAATAGATAACCCATTAATATCATTATTTATTTTAATACTCAAATTTTTATTTACCTAATGGAAGCTTTTTAAGCTGACTCATATCCAGTTGATAAATTTTCTTTGTATTTTACTTTTTAATGCAAAATGATTTCTATGGTTTACCTTATATTTTTCCTTTCTCAGACTTGACATTTGTCTTTTCTCTAAAAACTTTTACATCTTTTAAGTAAGGAATGATATTTGGACATCATGATCTCAGTGATAAAATTGCTCAACTATCAATAGACACACTTAGGAATTATATGTACACGCTTCTACATATGTGTATACATATAAACATATGCACACACACATAGTTTAATATCCATGCATAGAGACAAATACACATGCAGATACATACAACTAAATTTATGTGAATACATGCAATTTCATAAAATTATGGCAACACCACTGGGCACATTCTAGTGTAGTATAGTATAGTATGTATAATAAATACATGTGTATACTTAGTTACATTTATGTTTCTATCTGCTTACTAAAAACCATGAATCGCTCTCTTACCTCTAATTTATAACTAATACATTCATAGTTCTTTACCTTTTCATATTCGTGAATTCCTTTTCCAACAGTGGAAAATCTAGATGTACTACTCATAACATATTTACTAACTTGCTTAAGGTTCCCATACACAGAAAAATGTTTTAGAATTGCTAACCAAACAACTGCAGAAAATTCAATTCATAGTCTTTTTTTTTTAAGATTTTATTCATTATTTTTAGAGAGAATGGCATGGGAGGAGGAAGAAAGGGTGTTTGCCTTTCACCTGCCTCCAGCTAAGGACCTGGCTGGAAACCTGGCTTGCAACCTGGTTATGTGCCCTGACTGGGAATTGAACCAGCAACCTTTGGGTTCACAGGCTGGCACCAATCCACTGAGCCACCAGCCAGGGCCCTCATAGTCTTTTTTAGCTATAATTTATATAGAATAAATCTTAAGAATACATTAGATGGGCTTTTATAAATTTATACTTTTGAACTCATATGTACCTCTTTAAGATTTAGAACATGTTCATTATATCAGAAAATTTGTTCATGATATCTGTTCTTGTTCAATGTTGCTCCTGGAAACTACTACTTTTCTGATTTTTTCCTATTTGATAACTAACATATGGGGAATCTTATAATATGTTCATCTTCTTGTCCAGCTTTTTCTGTTCAGCGTTTTCCTAAGATATTCCTGTGTATCAGTAGTTGGATCCTTCTTATTGCTGAGTAATAGCCCATTGCATATATATATTACTAGTTGTTTTTTTATAATGTCATGTTTATAGTTATTAAGATTATGTATAGGTCTTAGTTACTATAAGAAGATTGTTATAAACATTCTTATTTTTTTATAGACAAACAATACATTTACTTATACTCCTAGGAGTCAATTGCTGCTATTGCATTGTGCATATTTAATTTTAAAAGATTGCAACAGATTAACAAATGGGACTACATCAAACTAAAACATTTTTCTTCAACTAAAGAAAACATTATCAAAATGAAAAGGGAAATATTCATATGGGAAAACGTATTTGCCAATGATACATCAAACAAGGATTGATCTCCAAAATATATAAAGAACTTACATTAATCAATATCAGGAATGCAGACAACCCAATTAAAAAATGGGCAAAGGACCTGATCAGACACTTCTTCAAGGAGGACATACAAGGGGCCCATAGGCATATGAAAGAATGCTCAACATCATTAGCTATCAAGGAGATACAAGTTAAAACCACAGTGAAGCCCTGACTGGTGGCTTGGTGGGTGGATAGGTGCTGGCCTGTGAACCCAACAGTCGCTGGTTCGATTCCCTAGCCAGGTTGTAAGCCAGGTCTCCAGCCAGGTCCCCATCTGGAGAGAGGTGAAAGGCAACCATACATTGATGTTTCTCTCCCTTTCTTCCTCCTTCCCTGCCTTTCTAAAAACAATGAATAAAAATCTTAAAAGATGAAACAAAAACACAATGAGATACCACCTCACATCTGTCAGAATGGCCATCATTAACAAATCAACAAACAATAAGAGCTGGTGAGGTTGTGGAGAAAATGTAACCTTAGTGCACTACTGGTGGGATGCAGACTGATGCAGACACTATGGAAAACAGTATGGCATTTCCTCAGAAAACTAAAATGAAACTGTCTTTTAACCCAGGGATTCCACTGCTAGGACTACACACAAAGAACCCTGAAACACCAACTCAGAAGAACCTATGCACCCCTATGTACATAGTAGCCCTATTTAAAATAGCCAAGTGCTGGAAACAGCCTAAGTGCCCATCAGTAGATGATTGGATCAAAAAACTTTGGTACATTTATGCAATGGAATACTACACAGCAGAAAGAAAGAAGGAACTCCTACCTTTTGTGACAGCATTGTTGGAACTGAAAAGTAGTATGCTTAGTGAAATAAACCAGGCAGCGAAAGACAAATATCAAATGATCTCACACAATACAGACAACTAATGAACAAAACAGATGAGTAGAATGGAACCAGTATCATGGAAACAAGGAGCAGAATGACAGTAACCAAAGGGGTGGAGAGAGGAGAAGGCGGGTAAGAGGGAAGAGTTTAATCAAGGAGCTGGTATGAATGACCCATGGACATGAAAAAAGAGAGGGATTTACTGTGGGAGAGGGGACGGGGTGGGTGGGACAGGGGTGAGCACTAGGGGGAAAATGAAGCAATTGTAATATAACAACAATAAATTAATAATGAAAAGTAAGATAGCTCGATGGGGCAAGTGGATGGATCAAGCTAAAATGAAATAAAAAAGAACTCATGGAGTTATGGAGATACATGGCAATTGAAAAATGCAAAAAAAAAAAAAAAAAAAGAAGTAACTTCCAAACTGTTTATCATTTATTTGATCTCTGTCAACCTATTTATTTTTCTATCATTAATGTGTAAGAATTCCAATTAGTTTATACTTTCAACACTTTTAAAATTTTAGACACTTTGGAGTATCCACTTTTAGTTTTGTTTTACACTGATGATTAATGATGGCAAGGAATTTTTGTTTATCTTCCCTTATGAATATTGGTTTCAGTCATTTGTACATTATTTTTAATATTTGATTTTCATATTATTGAATTATAGTTGCTCTATGTATACTCTACATTAAAGTCTTTTGTCAGGAGATGCTGGCTTATGTTTCACTCTCTTTCATGCTTATCTATTAATGATGTCTTGGTAAGGAAATTTTTAAAATATAATTAATATGAATTATTTTTCTTTTATGTATAATACCCTCTTTGCCTTTCTAATAAATAAAATGACCCTGCCTAAGTCTAAAATAATTTTTCTCAGACTTTCTTCTAAAAGCTTCATAAATTTAGCTTTTACATGAAGATCAATGATCATTTAAAATTAATGTTTTGTGTATGGTATGAAGTAGAAGTCAATGACACTTTTTCCTACATAAATATCTACTAACTTCATTACCATTTTTGGAAATTCTTCCATTTTTCTATTATATTGCTTCAGTTTCATTTTTGCAAAATAATATAATTATATCACTGTGGTCCTATTTTTGATTGTTTAATTGTTCTATTGATCAATTTCCCTTCCTCCTTCCCTTCCTTTCTTCCTTCTTTCCCATAAAACTTTCTTGATATTAACTTATGAAGTCAGATAGTAAAACTTCTCTAGACTTGTTCTTTCAGGAAATTGTTTTTTTAAGTTCATACATACCTATATTTTAAATTAGTCTATCAAAATTTTGGGAAAAAAAGCTATATACATTATAAGATGCATTATATTGAATTCATAGATCATTTTAACCATACTCATTCTTTCAATGTATGATGAGGTTACCTTTTTCATCTCTATAAATCTTCTTTAATTTCTCTCAGTGATGTTTTATAGTTTTTGCATAGACATTTTAAACTTTTAATTTAACCCTAAGTTTTTAATACTTTCACAGCTTTTGAAAGAAAGGACTTTTTAGAAAGTTTTGTTGTCTAATCTCAACACAGTTCTAATGACTTTTATGGTCTTAGATGAGAGTATGCATTTTGCATGTAGATGAAATGTAAATAAGCTGTGGCCATATGGCAGACAATAGCAGACAAAATAACTATAACCTCTTTTCTTTTCTTTTCTTTTTTTTTTTTTTTTTATAACCTCTTTTCTTAAATCTGGATGAATCCTGTGAATTTTTGCTTCATGGAAAAATGCAAAAGAGTTTGTCAATTTGGGAGCACAGATTTTAAGACATTGGCAGTTTCTCATTTCTTTCTTTAGAAATATTGGCTCTAAGAGTAGGTTTCTCAATATCATCAATATTGACATTTTTACCAAGTACTATTTTTGCTCTGTGTGGCTGTATTGTTCAATATAAGGTGTTTTATAACTTCCTTTGCTTCTACTCTGTATTTGTGTGCTACGGTTTCGCCAAAAACTTGGTTGCCTAAACATCAGGAATTGATGGTCTTGTAGTTTTGGAGGCCAGAAGTCCAAGATCAAGGTAGGGTTGATTCCTCATGCATATTTTGCAAGAGTATCTGTTTAATGCTTGCCTCCTAGCTCCCGGTGGTTTGCTGGCAATTTCATGGTTTGTAGAAGCATTGCTTTTCACCTGGTACATTCATCATCATATAGTGAGCTTCTCCAGTATGTGCTTGTGTATAAATTTTCTCTTTCGATAAGAACCACAATCATATTGGATTAGGAGCCCAACATATACCAATGACTTCATGTTAACTTCTTACATTGAAATGACCCAATAGTAGTACCCCTATTCTGTGGGAGACATGTTCTAAGACCCCCAGTGATCCTGATGCCATGGATAACACCAAATGCTATATTACATATATTTTTTTTCTATACATACATATCCATGATAAACTTTAAGCCAATTTATAAATTATGAACAATAAGAAATTAACACTAATAATAAAATAGAACAATTATAATGATATAATGTAATATAAGTTACATAAATGTAGAATTTTTAAGTAAAATAAAGGCTGCTTGAACACAAGCACAGTGATACCATGATATTTTGATATAATAACCAAGATAGCTAAGAGACCAATAGACAGGTAGCATATACTCAATACAGTATGGATATGCTGAACAAAGGAATGATTCACATCCCAAGAGGGAGGAAGGAGTGACAGATTTTATCCTACTACTCAGAACAGCACACAACTTAAAATTAATGAGTTGTTTATTTCTGGAATTTTCCATTTAATATTTTCTACTGTAGTTGACTAAGGGTAATTGAAACCTCAGGAAATGGAACATGTCAGGGTGACCACTCTATTTCCACATCAGGTCACATTCTGAGGTATTTTGGGTTAGGATTTCAACATATGAATTTTTAGAGGGCACAATTCAACCCATAATATAACTTCCCATCCCTCCAGGTTATAACAACCAAAACTATCTCTGGATTTTGCCAGATGTTTCCTGGAGGTTCAAAATAATCTTGACTTGAGAACCGCTACTGTTAAAAAATATCTGACAAAAGAAATCTAAGTACCCTTGAACTACCATGCTGTAAGGAAGTCTAAGCCAAGCACATGGACAGCCTTATAAACTCAAGGATGGTTAACCAGCCACAGTTGACAAAATCATCACCATCAGCAGCAAGCAGCAGCAGCAGCCATTTTAAGATATCATGTAAAACTATGCTCAGTATAATCACATCTCCTAGGAGAAAACTTCTTACCCATGAATGACTTGTTCTGTTGGAGTTAGCTGAAGATATAGGCTATCATTATTTAAATTCACTCCATATGTAGAAAAGTCTACTTGATTATAATGTCTTTCAGTCTGGGGGTATAGCTTTTCTTGATTCAGAGATAAAGACAATTTATCTGCTTGCTCATATTATTTATATACAAAGCCAAGGCAGACACAGGAATACTGTAGTGGATACACACGCAAAGGGAGGAAGAGGAAGGAAGACACATAGTGACAACTGGCTCATAGTGCTTCTATGATGCCTATTCTGAAAGCTGTAAGTAATGGCTCATGTTTATAGCTGAGTAACTTTCTCAGCTTGCTTCCTGCCAGACTCATGCATTCTTTGAATTATGCCTTTTCTACCTTGGCACATATGTTGGGCTATGTGCTTAAGATTTTTAGAAAGATTTTTGCCTAAAGTGGTCTACATGCCTCTGCTTTCATTATTCTATAGTTTTAACACATAGTATATAAGCCTAGCTTCCATGATATTTCCCATGTAGCCCAGTTTTTCTGATAATATCCTGGATTTGATCATTGTCCTGAGTCTATTTTGAAAATCTTTTGCCAGCTGCAGAGTCTGGAAATATCGTATTTATTTTCCAATGAAGCAGTCCTCGGTTAAAAATATATTTCTAAAATCTGGTTTAAAACCAGTCTCATCATTAGCTCATCTCCTTTTCTATTTCATCATGGGCAACTAAATGAAGCTATTTGGTCATTTCAAGATTTTGCCCTGATAGCCTTCATGTCAAGTCCATGAGGTCATATTATCTCCCTTCCACAATAACCCAGGTGAGTCTCGGTGTATTTGGTCAATGGAAAACTGGGTTCTAACTTCTCCAGCCTGTAGTGACAATTTCCTGACTGTTCTTCTGGGCATCATTAAAACTGCCTCATTGTCTTTGTATTTTTTTACTGGTTTATTTTTTATTTTATTTTATTTTTTAATTTTATTGTTGTTGTATTACATCCATCCTCTTTTTGCTCCCCTGTGTCCCCCTCCCTACCCACCCATTCCCCTCAAAGTCATTCCCACCTGCTGTCCATGTCCATGGTTCCTTTATACTAGGCTCTTGTCTAAGCTGCTCCCCTTTCTTGCCTCTGCCTCCCCCATCCACCCAACCCCTTTCCCCCTGACCACTGAAGGCCTATTCACTGTATTCATATATTTGGTTCTGTTTTGCTTGTTGTTAGTTTTGTTCATTATTGTCCCGTAATGGGTGAGATCATATGATATTTGTCCTTCACTGACTGGCTTATTTCACTAAGCATAATACTCTCCAGTTCCATCCATGTTGTTGCAAAGGGTATGAGTTCCTTCTTTCTTTCTGCTATACAGAATTCCGTTGTGTAAATGTACCGAAGTTTTTTGATCCAATCATCCTCCAATGGGCACTTAGGCTGTTTCCAGCACCTGGCTATTGTAAATAGTGCTGCTATGAACATAGGTGTACATAGGTTCATATGAATTGGTGTTTCAGGATTCTTTGGGTATAGTCCAAGTAGTGGAATTGCTGGATCAAAAGGCAGTTCCATTTTTAGATTTTTAAGGAAACCCCACACTGTTTTCCACAGTGGCTGCACCAGCCTACATTCCCACCAACAATGTATGAGGGTTTCCCTTTGCCCCGCATCCTCGCCAACACTTGTTTTTTATTGATTTGTTGATGATTGCCATTCTGACAGGTGTGAGGTGGTATATTATTGTAGTTTTAATTTGCATCTCTCTGATGACTAGTGATGTTGAGCATTCTTTCATTTCCTCTGGGCCCTTTACATATCTTCCTCAGTGAGTTGTCTGTTCAGGTCCTTTGCCCATTTTTTAATTGGGCTGTCTGTCTCCCTGGTGTTGAGTCGCATTAGTTCTTTGTATATTTTGGAGATCAGACCCTTGTCTGAGGTATCATTGGCAATTATGTTTTCCCATACAGTTGGTTCCCTTTGAATTTTGCTGATATTTTCTTGAGCTGAACAGA
>PVIW01006821.1:0-68305 GCA_004026585.1 Noctilio leporinus | reverse complement strand
CTGTTGATTTCTTCTTTTATTTCCTTTGCCCTTGGTGAAGTATCAGTAAACATATTTCTGCGTAGGATACCCAAAAGCTTACTGCCTATATTTTTCTCCAGGACCTTTATGGTGGCACTGCTTATGTTTAAATCCTTTATCCATCTTGAGTTTATTCTGGTGTATGGTGTAAGTTGGTGGTCTAGTTTTATCTTTTTGCATGTTGCTGTCCAGTTCTCCCAACACCATTTGTTGAAGAGACTGTTTTGACTCCATTGGATGTTCCTTCCCCCTTTGTCAAATATTAGTTGACCATAGCGTCCTGGGTTAATTTCTGGGCTCTCTATTCTGTTCCATTGATCTATATGTCTAGTCTTATGCCAGTACCAGGCTAAACTGCTTCACTGTCTTTGTATTCTCTTCCCCAAATCATCCCACCATCACAGATATTAGAGCACTTCACTTATAGATACTAATTTCTGTTTCAATTACTTTTATGTAACAAAGAACTAATTCACAGAATGGCTTACAACAACAATCTATTATTATTTCTCATGGATCTGTGTTGACAGGGTGGTTCTGCTGCTCTACATGTTGTTGACTAAAGTTACTGATGAATTGATCTATGATATTTAGTTTTTAGTTCTGGTTCTGAATATATATTTTTTCTGATACAAATGTAACCTCACCACATTTTTATGTTTTTAAAAATTATATACATTTATCTTATTATATTCTTGCATTTATATTTATGCGCATTCCTTGAGACAAAGTTGGGCTTTGGTTTTAATCCAGTTGAACAATGTGAACCTCATTGGATTTTGTTTTTGTTTGTGCTATTCAATGTAACTGCTATGGTTAGATTTATGTACATCTAGCTTGTGTTCTCAATTTGTCCTACATTTTTGTTTATTTCTTTGTCTTATTTTTGCTTCTATATATTTCCCTGTTTTCTTTTTGGTTAAATGCTTTTTTTATTTGATTGATTTTAACTACAACCATACCTGTTCATATTATATTTTGTTGTTTCTCTTTAGAATGTCATTTATATTATTTAAAGTTAATTTGCACCATTTCATATCAAATATAAGAATATTACATCTACAGAGTACCATTTGCTATACTAGTGTCATGTTATACTTACTTGTGTGATAAATCCAATAATTGTTATAAAGTTTGCTTTAAACAGTTGTACATGTTTTAAATAAATTTACATGTTATATTTGCCAAGATACACCCTATTTTCAATGCCTACATGTATTCCCATGAATTAAAATTTCTATTTGGTATCATTTCCCATCAGTGTGAAGAATTTCCTTCAGTGTAGACAGAAGTTACTCTCAGATTTACTGCCTACTTCTTTTTATATATTTTTCGGAGTTTACAATTATTATCTGAGGAATGCCAGGTCTATATGCAATTCCACTGTTACTAGGAGCCTTCAGAATTAACTTCTGCCTTTTTTCTAATCCCTTCATTCTAATTCACCTCTATGTTTCTCTCATGATCCAATTTCCCATTGCCACTGTCTTCCTCACCTTGTATCTCAGCCCTTTCACAATCAACAACCTTCCCATATTATCTAGTGAACATTTCCTTTGCATTCTTACCTTATCAAAACATTCCATCATGGTTGTAACTTACTGCTTTCAGCCCCCTTCAGGGCAGTAATTTTTCCTGCATCATGTAAATTCCAGAGTCAAGAAGTAGAACCAAGTTACCCCTCTTTACTCACTGGCATCCAAACTAGTATCATTTTCTCTGTATATTTTCAGTTCTGGATTCAACTCTCTCATTCTTTGTGCCCCTTCTTCAGTTGCTGCTTCTCCTAGACATCAATACTGCCTAAGTTTTACAACTCTTGACTTTTTTGTTTTTTGGGTTTTTTAGAAATGAGACAAAACTCCAGTAAGATCAGCACTGGTACAAAGAGAAATATATTGATTCAAAGCAGCAAACCACAGGTGTGCCAAAAGTTCAGTTGGCTTAGGTCCATTAGGTCCATCTGCCATCTTTATTTGTCCATTTGCCTCTCTTTAGCCCTTCATATTATCTTTCAGCTTTTCTTTATCATTCTTCAATTTTCCACCATATTGAGAAATTTTTGCCAGTAGTTGTGAACTCCCATATCTTATTCTTATCTAATTCTCTAAAGTCTTAAAAGCATCTTCATTTATCCTTTTCATTTAGTTAATTTCTTTTTACATTTTGGCAGATCTGTCCCTTTTCCTTTCTACAGCTAACAGTGCCACCAAGTTTCCAGATCTCTGACATAACACATGCCATTGTCCTCTCTGTTAATTATTCTCTGTTTCCCAAACATTTAGTCTCTACACCTATACTATCATCACCTAAGTATGAAAAGATTAGTAAGTATAACTGGATTCTGGCAGGAATGAGATGGCACACTTGAAGAAATCTGAAGAAGTTTTAATATAAGACTACTTACAAACATGAGATGATTTACTGAAATCCAAAGGGACACAGTGGAGTATTATCTGCCATTCCTCCTAAAGGTGTTGAGTGAGCTGGTATGGGAACCTGAAACTGTGAATAGTGAAAGGCTGTGTGGAGACCACTGGCTTAGGGAAGCTGTGATAACCTGTGAAGGGACACGTCAGCCTCCGGTGATCCATGAAGGGAAGTGAAGCAACAAACATCTTGTGTGCTTGTCCATTTGTCTTACTATACACTATGCTTTCGTTTGCCAAACTTCAAAGAAAGCAAGAAAAATATTCACAACAACAGTTTAGTCCTTTGACATAGAATAGATCTGGAAGGGCCAATGGAAGCTACCACAGGTCCCATGAACCACTAAAAATTTCAGAGCTTTAGCTCTTCCTCTTATCTCATACTCCATCCTTTCCTGCTTCTATCTCTGCTTTCCTTATTTACCAATTATCAATAGGTAATCCAGTTTTGTTACCTCCACTTTCTAATTTCATCCCTGTATTCCCTACCTTCCATTCAACTTAATGATCAACTATCAAATTTCACTGAAATGTTTCTTATGAAGGTCACTGAGTCCTCTTTAATAATTTTTGGACCAGTTTTACACTAAATTATACTACAATTTTCAATAATATTTAACAGTTTCTTGCTATTTCTTTCTAATTGAAACCCTTTCTTTTTTCGCCTTTTCCTTTTGTTTTTCATTGTATTTCTTCCTCTATCTTTCCTTAGACTTTTGTTTTCCTCAGTGCTATCTTGATCACTGTCTCCTTTGTCATCTATGTATTTCTTCCTAACTTATGTTTTAGCAAACTACACTCCTCCCAGGTTTCTCTCCTATGCTCCAGATGCAGATATTAGGACTGTTTAAGGGAAATTTTCACTGTAATAACATATTGTCTGACAAACTCAATATGTCTGAAGCTCTGCTGATTTCCCTCTTCATTAAACATGCTTTTTCTCCTCCTCTGGCCTCGGCGTAATAACTTACTTTTCCACCCTGGGCATCTGGGCATGATTTTTCCTTTTCTTCACACCACACATGTGAATATCTTAAAAACCTCACCTGTTCGGTTTGTTATCTAAATATTTTCTAAAATCATTCAATTACCTCAACACTTGTTTCTATATCTTTAAATAGTAGCTTGATTATTATAAATACTTAACTTTTCCTCACTCTAAGAAGAAGCAGAGGAGGAGGAGAAATAAAATTCCATTTTACAGTGTAATCTCTCAAAATGTACATTTGATTATGGTTTTTCCAGATCCATGACTTTCCACCCTCCCTGGTATTCCTTACATAACATTTCTGATTTGAGCTGTATTTAATACTCCAACCTCATTTCTCTCAGGGTAATTTTGGCTACACTGAATATTATTGAGCCTTTTAAATTCCCATGTTCTCTCTTTCCTCTGCTTATTCTCTTGTATTTTAAATTTCTTCCAGAACATTCAAAGTTATTTATTATGCATGACATTTTAGAAATTATCAACATATAATTTATTCAATTTGAAGGGAAAAGACCATCCTCCACATGCTGGGAAAGAAGTAGCTGACATGTGGGTAGGTTTAATCAACCTGACAAGTATAGACAGTGAAAAGATAAAGAAGTAGAAGGCAGGAGAGTAAGTAACAGCAAATATTAAAGGTGAGTAATAATGGCCTGAAAGCCAAGGAAGGTATGAATTTAGAAAGTAATACCAATGCTATCACTTTCCAAATTTACAGAGTTCAAATTATTATAAACACATTGCAAAATAGTCATTCTTTGCAATTTTAAGCATAATTATAATTTTACTTACACATTAAAAAGTCAAGGGTAGCCCTGGCTGGTTGCAATGTAGATAAGGTGCTGGCCTGTGAACCCAAAGGTTACTGGTTCTATTCCCAGCCAGGGCACATAACCAGGTTGCAAGCCAGGTCTCCAGGCAGGTCCTCAGCTGGAGGCAGGTGAAAGGCAACTATACACTAACGCTTCTCTCCTTTTCTGCCTCTTTCCCTTCCCCTCTATCTAAAAATAATAAACTCTTAAAAAAAAGTCAAGGGTATGTTATCTCCTTTTGATAAAGCAAATCAAAAGTGATTAGTATAAAATGTAGCATATAGTTAAGCATTTCTCTGAATCTGCCAGACCTGTCATTCTATTACTGTACATTCTGAGTCTTTCAAATGAAACTAGCTCTATAATGTCTTATTGATTAATCTCTATAGTATGCTCAATATAATATATCCATATTTATAGTGGCTATATTTGTTCATTTGATATGCTATTTTTACAGATATGTAGTCAAATATAATTACCCATTAAAATTGAGTAGCCTATAGGTTATAAAGAAGGCAAATTGATAATAGTTTGAATCCATTAACAAGAATACAGTTAAAATTATGAAATTAAAAATATTTGATCAAGATATTAAATATCCCTAAATTCTAAAAATAAAGAAATTAATAAAAGAAGAAAAAAGACTTAATTTTCGTTATACAGAGAATAAGGAGATATACCTATTCTGTACTGTCTAAATAGCCTCAGTAGCTAGGTATCTATATTGAATTAAAGGTAAAGATATAATCACCAAGAAAGTGAACACAATACTGATTTTGAAACCAATATGTATTACATGCTTCCTGTTTTAATTGCAATGCTAAACAAATAGAGGAGTCAAACTTATCACCATCAACTAATTAATGTTGATGTTAAATGGCTAGTTTTTTTCTATTGGAAACTTATAAACTTAAAATTTTAGTTCATCCAATTGATTTGACTCCTCCAAAATAACATATATTATTACTTTTATTAAAAGAATGAAATCAAATTGACATTTTATTAATAAACTCAATAAATATGTAGTTGATTTTTTAAACTATCATAACATTAGAGATTGTTATTTGTCTAGTCCAGCCAGAATATTTTATCCTCCAAGAACAAAGAGAAATATTAAATTACATCATCTGTAGCTCTCCATTGTAGCTTAACACAAGAATGACTGAGATATAGCCTATAAAGTCTGAAAAATTAATTGCTTCACTATTTATACTCTAGTCTTTTTCATTTCAGGGGCACTTAAAAATATATATACTTAAGGCCCTGGCTGGTGGCACAGTGGATAAGGCACTGGCCTGAAAACCCAAAGGTTGCTGGTTCAATTCCCAGTCAGGGCACATAACCAGGTTAGAAGCCAGGTCTCTAGCCGGCTCCATAGCTTGAGGCAGGTGAAAGGCAACCATACATTGATGTCTCTCTCCCTCTCTGCCTCTCCTCCTTCCCCTCTCTCTTAAAAAAAAAAAATAATAATAATAATACACACACACACACACACACACACACACACACTTTGCTAACTACAAATCCCCATACAGTTTCCTAACCAGAAAACTGCATTGTTTTTACTCTAGCTTGCAAAACATTTAAGCATTTTTATTTGCTGAGTTTCCTTTCTTCTTCCTTTACTTTCTTTTGCAAACATTTAATAGCTAATTACCACTTCTGCCTTTTTATCTTAATTGCTACAAATTTAGGGACATGTGCCATTAAAGTTTTAGCAGCTAAAACATTTTTTCAAACAACATTTCTATTTTACTTGCACGTATGAAGCCTTATTAAAATTACATTCTTACTCATTTAAGCACTTATTTTCTTGAGAATCAAATAGTAATTTACATCAAAGCTCTATTTTCTTTGTATTAGGTATTAGAAGCTTCTATATTTTAGAATAAAAGAGTAACAACGTATTTCCTGCCACCAAAACATGATAGAAATACAAAGACCATTTCTTTAACACCGATATGTGTAACATTCATCATCCTCTCCCAGGAGTTCTTTACTTAATGAATTCCAGTATGGAAATGGTTCACTTTATGAATTATAGAATTGTCAACAGTTTAGTTACTAGCAAATGTACACTTAATATTTTAAGTTTATCAATCATAGTTTTCTATAGATAACTGCATTAACTTAATATAGATCAAGGTATTGCTGATGTGTAATAGGCAGTTTGAAGGTTGTGGTCATCTTCATTTACTAAGAAAACACTTCAAATTCTGAAATGGACTTTGTCTCTTTAAGTGCTTCACTGGTGAGAAGAAGACTGTCTAAGCCTGTCAGGAACAACTTTTTTATACAGGAGTCATCAGCTTGACCTTTTCTTCACTGCCATTACATTTAATAGACATGCTGTTTAGAATTTAAAAATATTAATGATGCTGCTAGTTGGCACTGATTTTATATATATATATATATATATATATATATATATATATATATAGTTTTAAAAAGAATAATAACTAGTATTTATAAAACATCACCACATACACAGTCATATTTCATTCTGCAGGGAAGATGATTAAGTGTACTTAATATCAGATAAGTGTGTATGTGTCTGCATAATTAATATTTTTCTTTTCATTTCATATATAGAAGAAAAATATATGCATTGAGGTGCTATACATTTTCATTTATTCCATAAAAGGAAACATTAAAAAATCCTACCTGGTACATTTTGCATCATAAGAAATTATATTAGTGAATATTTTTTAGGAGTATTGGATACAGAAGGCTTTCTTAGAGGATGCCCTCCTTTGCAATGATTGGTCCTACAGTTGACTGGTCAATTAACAATACTACTCATTGAGATCGTCTGACATTCCTTTTTGTTTATATTAAAAATTTGTCTTATCCAAATATATATGTAGTATATATCTTGTTTTCTGTCCTAAAAATCATTAGTTTTTCTTAAAAGGAGTCATAATAATTACAACTATTAGGGAAGCTGACACCCTATTTATTAAAATTCTGTATTCACTGCTAAAGAAAAATTTATTTTGTTTTATTTGTAAACAAATACAAAATAATAGTAGTTTAGTTTCAAAGACCAAAATTTGGAAAGGAGCCTAGATTAAATCAAAACTATTTGCTAACTCCAATGGATGAACACCAAATGGGAAGAAAATGTATTGGGGAAACTATTTTCTGTATTTATTTGTCCTTTTTATTTTTTTAAAAAAAGAAGATTCTACATATTTCAAAAGATGTATAACATTAATAAAATTAAGTGTGAAAATTATGCTATTTGTGGAGGATCTGTAATTATAATGCTAGAAACTATGATGCATAAAAACACTGCATTATTCAGCTCTACAGAAGTAATTATATAAACTTTTTCTAATTATTTTCTATTGTCCCCATAAATGGGCTTTAAAAATCACAGTGCACTTTTTAAATAATTTTTTTCTCTAGTATATATTTTAGTAAGTTGTAACTAGGAATGCAATATAAATGTTTCAAATGACAAAAACATATGAACAAGTATATAATCATAAAAAATTCACAGCACTGTTATCTTACAAGTTCACATGTGTAAAAAATAACTGTACATCTTTTTCAAATTAAAGAAAAAAACAAACTCATAAAGTTACTCTTTTCCAATACCTATTTTCAGAATGTATCATTTGAAGGGCAGTCACTATGTGTAACTCAAACATTAGGGGTGGAGTTTCATGTTCCACCTCCAAAGTGCAAAGTTTTTACATAAATTATTTGAAACTATTCTGTACACAAGATGTATCTATTGTTCTCCAATTATATATTCCTTCACATTTATTTATTTTTTGAAAGAGAGTACAATTTGTTGTCAGTCATTTATTTTTATTAATATGAACTCACAGATATTCATTTTATATTCTATATAATAATTAAATACTCTTATTTTCTGGCTCAAAATATTCCAACTTTGGTCATTTGGAGCAACTTCAGTTGGCTCCTGTGTCCCTTTGACATACAGTCATGGTTTTGGTTTTTGAGTAATTCCTTGGTTTCTGGTATTACAATAATCTCCACACTTATTTTTTCATTTTGTCTCCTATTCCTAGACTCAATTAGATCTCTAAGAAGACTTGACTTCTTTTACTGGAGAATGGCATAAATAAGAAAGATCTGGGGACCAGGGAAACTGCTATTTTTTAAAAATAAAATCTAATTTTAAAATGTATTATGATTACACTATTCTTTATCTTTAAGAAATGTATAATTAAATATGTATTGACATCCTACCTAACAAAAAAATTATAAAATACTGTCTACTGTACAGATTTTTCATTATATATGTTATATAATTATTTAAAGTTACAACTAAACACTTGGTGATTTGTCATTTCTGGCAGGCAACGTGGTATTTATATGATGTATTTCATTTAATCTATATTCGACTCAATGAGGTAGGTGTCCTCAACTCCATTTAACAGATAAGAAAACTATAACTTAGTGTGTTTAAACAGATGCAAAATATTTGATGTTAGACATGTAATCTTATATTTTTATTAATAATTATAACAAGATGCTTTCTAAGGAAATTTGTTACAACTTTTAAAAACAAATTTATTATATTTAGTTAAAAAATAGGATGGTTGGTTAATTTCATTAGTCAACTTGACTGAGACATTGAGTTCCCAGATTAAATGTTTTTTCTGGGTGTGTCTGTGAAATTGCTTTTTGATGACATTAGCATTTGAATCAGTGAACTAAGTCAAGTAGCTTGCTCTTCCCAATATCTTTAGGCATCAGCCAAACTTGAGAGGGCCTGATTAGAATAAAGAGTGAAAGAAAAGCAGATTTCTTCTTTCTTGCCTACCTACTTCAGGGGCAATGGTTTTCTTCTGTTTTTGAGCTGTGAATTACACCATTGGTTTCTCCTTGTTCTGACAGGAATTACACCACTGACTTTTCTGGGTTTCTGGCTTGCGGTTGGTGGATGGAGGGACTTCAAAGCCTCTGTTATTGCCCGAACCAATTCCTCACAATGAACCCCCATAAAAATAGTTATAAATCTATACAGGCATACATATATATAATCTTTCATTGGCTCTATTTCTGGAGAACCCTGACTAATACACTGACTGATACAAACAATTTTCAAATTCCATGGTTTTGAAAAAGACAATAACATTAAGGAAGTGTCCAGTATTTTTTATATACTAGATTGCACACTCATCTATCAAATACATATTTTACAAGGTAACTATAAATTTATTTAGTTTTTAAAAACAATTATATTTTCTAAACTGAAGCCAAGAAGATCAAAATTGAAACCAAATGAAAAGTATCATCTAATGACTGACTATATTTTAAAGAAAATATATCTACTTTCAAAACTAAATAGATTACAAAGAAAAAGAATAAAACTTGAAATTTCATGGGAAATTAAATAATAAAAGATATTTAAAATACACATATAACATGATAGAATGCCAATGTATTTCTTACTTCTCTGTATATCATTTGGTTGTAATGGGGACCTTTCTAATGAAAAAATAGGGTTAGTTATTTTAATGGATGGACAAACAAAGTTCATTGGTTGGTCACTTTAGAAGCTGACTTTAAGAAACTGAAGGACAAATAATGTTGTTGGAAACCTGAAATGAGTTCAGACAAGGGACAGAAACGCTCTTTATTATGTTTGCTTTTCCTTCTCCCTTGGTGTTCATTACCTTTAAATGGAGCCTCATTTGGGCAGAAGTAATTACCAGATCAGTCAATGCAAGTAGCTTCACTCTTGTAGGGATATGGAGCACACTCACCTGCACCTATGTCACATTTTATACCTTTGAACAATAGCATTGTGTTTTGAAAGCAAGCAGGTACCAGGTTATAATTCTTAAATTTGCCCAAATTGTTTAGTGCATTTGGGATGATAGCTAAGACCGAACTCATCAGATAAGAACACCACCTATATTTGTGTCAGAAATCATTGATTTTCACCTTACTGCAAACTGCAACAACTTCTCTTGAAGTTATGTAATGCTGAATTGTCTCCTTTGAGTTAATGAACATTCAAAGTGTGCTCAGATGTGAATTAATTTATCTTCTGCTTTGGAGTCTAAAGATGGAATAAGATGTTTCAAGTTATTGGGATACAAATCAAATGTTAGATTAAAGGAAATTAAAAACAAAAAAATTCAAGAGATATACTACTGAATCAATAACTTCCAGATATATGTGCCCAGGTGTAAATGTTCTTTACAAGGTACTTACCAATGAAGTCAGTGGGACACATGAGCTCTGTAGATGTAGTGTTATGGAAACTGGATAGTGTATCAAATTTCTTTCCATTAATTTCATAAAACAGGCCTATATGGAAAGAAAAGAAAATAGACATGTCTTAACATTTTCTCACTAGTCCTGCAACACAGATTTTCCAATAATATTATAAATATAACTTGTGTTGCCATAACTAAGCTTACATTTTATAATAATTTAGATTTTTTCTTAATCTGAATAAAGTTGAAAATAGTCTAAATCAACACTGAATTAAGACTTTTGGCAGCTTGGACCTGGAGATTATATGCTAAATGACATAAGCCAGTTGGCAAAAGGAAAATACCATATGACCTCACTTATAACTAGAATCTAATGAACAAAATAAAGAGAAAAATTGAACCAGAGACATAGAAACATGGAACAGACTGATAGCTATAGGAGGAAGAAAGGGGAAAGGGTTCATCAAAGAATATGTATAAATGACTCATGGACAGGACAACAGAGAAGGGATTGATTGCAGACTAGAGAGATGGGCCAGTTGGAAAAAGGCAAATGGTAAAAAAAAAAAAAAAAAAAAAAAAAAAAAAAAAAAAAAAAAAAAAAAAAAAAAAAAAAAAAAAAAAAAAAATTGGGAAACTGTAAGAATAAGCAATAAAAAGTAAAGTCAGCAGCTAACTTTTCTTCACAATTTTTAACAAGGAAAGAAGAATTTACATTGACACCATACATTACAGTTATAAATTAGGTAAATGTTAATTTTCTTAATTTTCTGAATTTTGTCTCTAAAATGGTGAAATGAATACGGTCTGGAGAAAAATTAATGTAATGTACATCTAAAAAGAAAGAAGCATACCAAACTAAGTAGGAAATCTATTTTTATTATTATCCTAACAAAATGATAAACTAAGTGAAAATATGAAATTAGGACATCAGATTAAACTGAAGAAAAATTGAAAATTAAATATAATGTGAGTGCATACTTTGTTTAAAGTTTAAAACTATGAATCTGATAATTCTTATGAATCAACTCTGTGAGAAAAAAAGAGGCACATTTAAACATTTAAATCTCTGGTTTCTTGTTTGTACATGGGTATGTAGCAAAACACATCTCTTGAAAAGCTTTTTTATTTTTTGCTTTCTGTCATATCATTTTTAAGAAAGCACTTGGAGATTTTATTGATGTTAATAAATAAAACATAAAGTTTTTATAGTGGCCACATATTCTCTGGAGATGACCATTCTTGAGAATGTCAACTATATAAAACCATTCTTCCAGATTTAATAGGAAAACAAAGAAAAACACGGTTGTTTCATCATTTTAAAAAGGAAATTTGACTTTCTTACTTAAGGAGAATGCAGTGTTTTTACTTATCAATCAATTATAGACAGAGATAGAATTAGGAACAGGATTTTTTGGGGATTAGCATTTGTGTAACATTTTGGTTTGTAATGTTGGCAATTTGATCATATTTTATCACATCTTAGAAAAGTAATGAGAGTCCTACTAACTTTTTACAATCTTAAAGAAATAAAAGTTTGCCTATTATTAGATTTTTCCTCAGAATGTAAAATATCATACACATTTTAAAACATGACCAGCTCTTTGTCAAAATAAGTAATCTATGTTGACAGTGGTGATGGTAAGATTTACCATAGTAACAACAGGAAGTGAGATGCAAAAAGAAATATTGCACTTGTTTAGTATAAGTGTACAGGCCTTAAAAAGTTTATAAATTTCCTAAAAATCACGTCAGTACATTTACAAAATCAATGATGATGATGATGTGAAGATGTAGTGAAATAATCCAAGCAGATAACATATATTCAAAATGTTATTTTGGAAAAAAATTTGATTTGCATGCCTGTAAACTGTATCTTCTAAAAATAAAGATTTACTTCCTCCTCAAATTAATCTCCAATTGTCATAGTTTGATTTGTATGCATGCCTACCTTGAAATTGATTCTGACACAGGAAGTTACAGGTGCACCCCTTTACACAAGCATCACTTGGGCCCTCAATCTCACAGTTATTACTTAGAAACAAGCAAAGGATTCATTTCATTACACATATGTCATTGGTGCAACCTGCAACTAACTCTAAGATTATGTTTAGAATATATGAGATTTTCAACTTGTCTGCAAAAAATCAGCACATTGTCTAATGCCATCAACTAGGCATTTTCTCTATTTTAGTTGTTATGTGACAGCAGTTATGGCTTTCATCTCATCCCAGCGAACCTAAACACATTCAAAAGTGGCATTATTTCCTGAAAATTAAACACATACATGGCTGTATATATGACCGTACAGTGTTAATCAAATTGACTTCATTTGCTGCTTTATTCTTCAAGAATTGTATGTTATATCCATTTGGATCCTGTCGATTCTTTAAGAACAAAAAGAAAAACTGAAACTCTCTCAGTTTCTTGTTTCATTCAATTATAGTTATTTTGCAAATTGTCCCCCAAATAGATGGAGGGCAAGCAGAAGCTGAAGAAGGAAGCAGACCACTCTATGTAGGTGGCAGGTCTAATAAGCATGGAAAATTTAATAGAAGCCTTGTCTTGGATGACTGCAAGAAGAGTAGGCTCCCACTACTGCCCATCAGCACTTTATAAGCTTATATAGAGGCCTTCAATAGATTCAATCACTGTAATCAGTCCCGATGGTCTCAACAACACCTTACTCTTTCCAAGCCATGTCCTTGAAATAGCTCTCACCTAGTATGAAAATTGTGGTAATTCTGAGTGGAACGTACATTCTCAGGATGAGGGGGAGTCACTAATTTTTATAGTTTTCTTGATAATATTGATCATTTTTAAAGTATATTTTAATGATTTTGCTATGACAGCTGTCCCAATTTTTCCCCACCCAGTATCCCCCAATCCCTCTGGTAATGGCCCCCTTAGTTCATGTCCATGTGTCATGCATATAAGTCTTTTGGCTTCTCCATTTCCTTCATTCTTCTTAACATCCCCCTGTCCATTCTGTAACCACCAATGTATACTTCCTTTTTTTTCACATCCAGACAATTCACCATTTAATCAATGCCTTCTGTCAGCTTCTCAAATTATATTAATAGAAAGTTTTCATTATTTAAAAATGCTTATGTTAATTCATTTATTTAAAAATTACTTTTTAATGTTTTGCCACCATGAAATTTTGCTCTTGGCCTCTAATATTTATTGTCTTAAAATATATTTTGTCTAATATTAATTATATTTAATGGTTTACATGGCATTTCTTATAAACTTTATTTAAACTGTTAGCCTATTTGAGTCTTTGACTATGAATACATAATTAGATTTTGGTTTTTTTTTTCCAGTCTGACCAACAGCCTGATATTCTACCTATCCTCTTGAACTCCCCTGCACTAACATTATACCTTATTTTTCCTCCCTGTGCCCTCTGTGTTTGTACTTTTCTTATATTCCTATAAATACATTCCCTATATTAATAGTTCTGGTTCAGACTTTTGACTGAATCCCTTGTGCCTGTTTCAAACTTACCCCTAGTCATGTTGTTACCTCAAATTAAATATCTCAGAAAACTAAGTCTTCCTTCAATTAAAATGTTATTATCTGTGATATAATAATTTATATAGTCAATAGTTTACTAAATTTTCCTCAGGTATAAAATTTAGAATTCATTTTTGATTATTCCATATTTAATAATTAGGAAATGAATGTATTGTTAATAATACATACCAATTAATTTTTTGCAGAGGAAGCTTATTTAGATGCAATTCTATTTACTACAATATTTTGTACATCATTGGCATGTTCTGCGCTATAGGCTTTATTAGGAGTCATTTATAATTTACTTTAAAAACTGTTTAGCAAAGTGACATGAGCATGAGTCTTAAAGATAGATGAGGGAAATAAAGCTATATATTATGAATATGTAGATGTTATTCAAACTGAACATTCAAATAAAAAAATAACATTGAATTTAATCAGTATTTTTAAGAAAGTGTTGTTTATGTCGTTTACTTAGTAACAAAAACTATTCAATTCAGAATAATAAGGAAATATTGAATATTTTTCTACATATGTCAATATTTGGATGAAAACTTAAACTCAGATTTGATTTATATATCTGTATATGCACACACATATATTATATTGAGCATTATATTTTATAACAAATTCCAAAACATTTGGATAACTTTTTCCAATTCATGCCCATATGTATATATGTATATTAGTTTACACACACAATCATTGAACATTTTACTGTTTTAATAATTATAAAATTTCTAATTTTCTTATTTTAAAGATACCTATTATTCTGACTTTCAGCTCTATATTATACAATTAACCTAAACAAATTTTCTTTCCACACTCAAGAATAGTCTTTTAAAGTAAGAAATAAGAAGGGACTGAATCTTCAAAAGCAAGTGTCTTGAGTAGGCCGAATATTTCACAAATCTGAAGTTAATGAAAATAGGTAAGAGTAAGATGATGATAAAAAATAAGATGAGCTGAGGAGACAATGGAAATAGAGTGATCCTCTTGGGTTAGTCCTAGAAACAGATCAAGAACTCTTACAATTTAAGAAAAATCAATGGACCATAGATAAATTAAAAACAAATATTTCCCTAGTGAAATATTGAGAAATAATAGTCCTGCAGCTTTTTAGAAACATGAGCTGTTATATAAAAGCCTAACATAAGTGTGAATAAAAGATCTACATAATTTCATTATCACTAAATTCCAGAACATCAAGGAAATTAAGAAAATGTTTCTAGAAAAAAATTACTTGAAGTAATGAAAATAATTAAAAATATTTTTCTCTTACAATCACTCTCAGGAATTTACTTTAAAATGTACTCCAGATAAACCAGAAAGATTTAAAAAAGAGCAATAGTCCTGGCTGGTAGCATAGTGGATAAGGCACCAGCCTGCAAACCCAAAGGTCACTGGTTGGATTCTCCAGCCAGGGCACATAACCAGGTTGCAAAACAGGTTTCCAGCCAGGTACATGGCTGGAGGCAGGTAAAAAGCAACCACACATTGATGTTTTTCTCCCTCTCTGCCTCTCTCCCTTCCTCTATCTCTGGTAATAATAAAATCTTAAAAAAAAAAAAAAAAAAAAAAACAGGAGAGAGAAATAGTATAGGAGACTATTTAAATCAGAAATTTAGTGACAAAATATCACATACTAGCTAGAAAACATCATTGCTCAAATTACAACATGAAATCAGTGAATACTGGAAAATTCTTTTTTCAAGCAAAGTTTTGTGGATCCACTCTGAATATTTTATGGACATGGAGCTATACTATTTTTGTTAAATAGGAAGGAAATAATTTCTTATATAAATAAGACATCTGAGTAGAAACTTAACAATGTTCAAAGGCAATAATCAAAATAAACTAAACTTTGACCTAATTTGAATAATTGAGTCAGTGTAAAATAAAATTACTTGACCTCAAAACTAGAGATAGTATCCTTTAAGTGAACTTGGGTTGCAACATAAAATGTTCAGAAAAGAAATGTAATTTTAGCATCACTCTTTGCTAAAGAATTTCGCATATTTGTTATCATGTAAATGTTATTTGTTTTTCAACTTTTAAAAATCAACTTTGAAACACAGTACACACTGCTTCATTATTTATCATAATGTATGAAATGACAAGGCAAAAACAAAATAAAAGTGATGAAATTTGGTAGGTGGAAAGGATTGAGAAAGAGAAGAATAAGGGCACTAATAAACTTTTCATAAAACTCAAGATAGGTTTCTGTATTTGATTAAGAAACAAAAGGTTAAATGTATTATTTAACAGCCAACATAATATTTGGTACAGTGTGGAAAAGCCTGCAGTTTGGGGATGGGAACAGGACTCAGTGAAGCACAGCCATTTCTCCTGAGAGAAGTACTTTACAAATCTATGGATGGCAACCAGCTTCTTAGTTGTGCAAATCACTACAGCAAAACCTAGGCGGTTTCTAAGTTTCCCCTTTAAAGCATGGAGATGGGAGGGGTTTTTGACCATAGAATGGTGATACAGGACTTTTGTGAGATGTCACAGGTGGCTGTAACTAGTTACCCTACTCACTGTGTCACAGGTCACCATCAGGATTAAAAAAAGAGGCAGTAACTACTGGCACAGTGGGATGCACAGAGTTTGAGAGAATAGAGAATGTGCATTTGGGAGACAGGGATAAAGCATGTAGTCTGCAAGGAGGAAAGGGTACCCACACGGCCTGGGCTGGTAAAGAAGGCTGGTATGTTGCTGCTCTAATCAGGCTCGGTTTGACCCAGAAGCCACTGAGGACTCTGCCTGGCAGACCTGGACTCTATCTAGGCTTTTGAAACTTGGGACATGTGAAAGGATTCTAAGTACCTAGACTTCACCATGATCCAGCGAAACACAGCACATGCTTTCCTGGACTGTTTTTATGGAGGCTGATGACATCGTACCCCAGATCCTGAAGGAGAGAGCTGATAGGTAAGGCATGGGGGAACTTCTGGGCATATTTTTGGTTGATAACTTTTTGGGCAGAAAGGGAAGTCTTGGTTCTCATTAGACAATAGGGCTCTGAGCTGAAGTGCTCTCAGCTCTCCCTAGGTTGGAATATTGTAAATAAACACCTGTTTCCTCAACACTAACTGTTGGGTTTTACACCAAGGTGCCACATGAGTAAACCCCACCTTTCTTGGTAATGGAACTGAACATAATATCTATGAACAGAAGGTAGGAAAATAAAGGTAGATTGGGAAATTAATGAGAAGATTCATCTGTCATGCTGATAAACTAAATATCTATAATTAAATCACAAATCAAAAGAGCAAATAAAACTTTGTAGGAGCAAATAAAGGCAATAATAAAAAATAAAAGAAGGAACTACTTTAAAATGTCCATCTCTATTTAGTGGACTTGAAAGTAAGAACTGATCTGAGAATCTGTTGTTTTTATTAAAAGTGGTGTTGATTTTACTTACTTTTTTTGGTGGGAGTGCATATTGGAGCAGCCACTGTGGAAAGCAGTATGGAGTTACCACAAAAAATTAGTAATGGAACTTCTTTATGACCCAATAATTCCAATTCACTTCTCAGAAGTTATCAGAAACCCAAAACACAAATTCTGAAGAATATAAGCACCTAGGCCCTAGCTGGTGGCACAATGGATAAGGTACAAACCCAACGGTGCTGGTTCAATTCCCCAGCCAGGGCACATAATGAGGTTGCAAACCAAGTCTCCAGCCAGGTCTGTAGCTGGAGGCAGGTGAAAGGCAACCATACACTGATGTCTCTCTCCCTCACTGACTCTCTCCCTTCCCCTCTAAGAATAATAATAATTTTTTTAAAAATCTTAAAATATATATATACACACACATATATATATAAGCACCCTTATGTTCATTACTGCATTATTTACAATTGCTATGATAGGGAAATAGCCCAAGTGTGCAAAAGTAGAGGAGTGCATAAAACAACTATGGGACATTTACACAATGGAATACTACTCTGTTATAAAAAAGAAAGTTTTACCCTTTGGAACAACATGGATAGACCTGGAGAACATTATGCTAAGTGAAATAAGCCAGGCAGAGAAAGACAAATATCATATGATTTTCCTCATTATATGGAATCTAATGAACAAACTGAACTAACAAGCCAAACAGAGACAGACTCATAGAAAGAGAGCAGACTGACAGCTGGGGATGGGTTAGGAGGTGAAGGGATTGAGCAGTAAAGAAAAAGAACTCATGGACATGAACAACAGTGTGGTACTTGCTGGGGGAGAGATAGTAAGAGGGTAGGTGGAGGTGGAAGAGGATATAAGGGGGATAAAATGTAATATAAAAAAATACAATAAAATACATTTTTAAAATAATGCTTAATTTTTAATAGTGTTACAGTTTCGATAACATTTTGTGAAAATATCCCATCTCTTATGAAACACTTGAATTTAAATGGATGAGTATATATGTATAAGGTTAGTGTGAAGCCCATAAAAATGACTAGTTATGTGACTATCATTAGGTATACTAGGATTTATAATTCTAAATTTTAAAATAAAAAACAAATTAAAGATACTTTAAACCTCAATTTCTTGTTATCCTATATATAAAGGTTTCTGTGAATCACCCATGATTCATATAACATTCTACAAATTATTCAATTATGCAAAATAGATTTTATAGTTAATTCTAATAAACCATTTCACTGTACTTTGATATTAATATTTATAATCAGTACCTCTACTGATAAAAGTAAGTTATTTGAATAAGACAATAGTATCTTTCTATAAAAATAATCAGACAGCAGCAGAAATATGAATTTAACAAGGGAAAAAGTAATAAATGTAAAGATAAACAAACCCCTTTAGGAAAAGTTAAAAGCTAATAAACTGTGAAATATCATTACTAATCTCTTGAAAATTAAAAAAAAGAAAAGGAGAAAGCCCAAAGGTGGCAGCTCTCTTTAACTCAGTATGAGTGCAAAAGCTGTTAAACCAAAAAAAGAGCATAATTTCTATTTTATAAAAAGAAAGATTCTTTTAACTGTGAGAAAATGTTTTATTGAATGTACATCTTTCTCCTGTCATTATTTTATATTCAAATAATGTTTCAGAGAAACTGAAAATAAGGTTCTCTAAAATTACCTATTTTTGTGTATTGTTTATCTATCTCCTGATCAAATCAACTGAATTGCAATTACACAGTTTTTATTATCTTTATATCACTTCTGTAACCTCCTTAACAACCTTATTAGATGGATACACATCTATATTCCAAAGGTGTGAAATTGAGATGAATAGAGTTTATATAACTTGTATTTATGTTTTTCACATGTGAGATAGTGACAAAGTTGTAATTCAAACCTAACCAACGTGCTACGGGACTTCTAGTTCTTTATGTAGCTTTCATTTTAATGGTTTCTCTCACTCTATAGGGTCACCCCATATATTTCTGCTCATTTGTGGACATGGATTTTCAAATAGCATGTGGCGTTCCAGGATTTTCCTTCTATGGATTATCCCATCAAAATGCTTCCCATTGTAATGTCTCTGCCAAAAAGTTGGGCTCCCTTAAATCCCAGTGAGAGTGGCTTATCAAAGTTTACCCCCAAAAGCTGAGAATTCCCAAAATGACCCACTCCTGGACTCCTATAATCATACCACATGAATTGTTAACCTATTCAGCTAATAGATTCTCCAATCCTGGAGAACATTTGAGAATAAGTAAAGTAGAACACAGGAACTTATTCAAAGCCAAAGGGGGAATATTATATTGGGTTTATAAAAGGAATTAAGTAATATGCTAAAAATGCCATATTGTAAATACTTCAATTGGTCCGAACTTGACCCTAATATTTCTAGCATGCAGAACAGAAGATGGCCAGTTCCACCATTTGCAATGTTCATTATTGACTCAAAAAGAACAATTGGTTTTGATGTTAAGGCCAGTAAGAAAAGTCACCAAAGGGTCCTCTTAGAGAAAATGTAGATAACTTTTCTATACATCCTTGCAGATGATACAACGAGTTTCATGTATCAAATTTCAAACTGGTAAAATAAGTCTATAGAAATTAAGCACATTTTTTTCTTAACTACATTTAGAAAAAGGTTATGGGGTATCTGAAGCACAGGTAGATTTAAATATTGTTTTACAAAGCATTTTTTCCATCCTGTCTTAATTTCTGAAAAATATTGACTGGAATATGTTTTAAATTATCCTGCTAATATACATTGGGAAAGTGTGTGTGTGTGTGTTTTTCCCTCTAAAAAATGGGTGAAAGGCCTGAACAAGCACTTCCCCAAAGAGGACATACAGATGGTCAACAGACATATGAAATGAGGCTCAACATCACTAATCATCAGAAAATTGCAAATTAAAACCATAATGAGATATCACCTCACACCTGTCAGAATGGCTGTCTTCAATAAATCAACAAACAAGTGCTGGCAAGGACGTGGAGAAAGGAGAACCCTAGCATGGTGTTGGTAGAAATGCAGACTGGTGCATCTATGGTGGAAAGCAGTATGGAGATACCTTAAAAATTGAAAATGGAACTCTTTTAAGACACAGCTAGTACACTTCTGGGAATTTATTCGAAGAAACCTGAAACACTAGTTCAAAAGAGCACAAGCACCCCTATGTTCATAGTAGTGTTATTTACAATCGCCAACATATTGGAGCAACCCACGTGTCCATCTGTAGAGGAGTGGATAAAATAACTATGGGACTTTACACAATGAAATACAACTCAGTTATAAAAAAGAAGAACAGTTTATCACTTGTGACTGCAAAGATAGACCTGAAGGACATTATGCTAAGTGAAATAAGCAGTCAGAGAAAAACAAATATCAAATTATTTCAGTTATGTGTGAAACCTAATGAACAAACTGAACTAACAACGCAAAATAGAGACAGACTTAGAGAAAGAGCTCTGGGGGGTGTGGTTAGGCAGTGAAGGGATGAACAAAAAGGGAAAAAGACTAAAGGACATGAACAACAATGCTGACTGTGAGGGGGAGGAGAATATAAGGGGGCAAATGATCATGAAAAATTAAAATAAAAACTCTATGCTTTAGCAAATTGAGTTTACACAGGGTATTCAGGACAAGGTGATATAACTTTAGGGACACTGAGGAGGTTATTATCATCACAAAATTTTCACCGAAGTTAAACAAGCAATAAAGACTTTATTCAAGGCAGCTGTAATAGAGGAGAGAGACTTGAACTCAGTCTGAACTTGACTCCTTTGTAAAAAACATGTGAGATGTTTTAAGAACTAGGGTCTATGATAATAGGCTCTATGTGTTTGCTAATTAGCCTTCCCCAAAAGAAAAGTAAACTTGACCAATCTTCAAGATAGGAGGCCCTTTATAACTTGGATTAAGGTGCCTGCCAAAGCTGGCTACCTGGTCAGCAACAGAGACTGGGAGACAGCTGCAGTGGCTTTCTTATCTTTCTTGTCTGAGATCGCATTTCAAGAGTATGGCTCTCAGATCCTTGCTTGATATAGCTGTGAGTTGTAGAAATAGGAAAATGCTTTGAAGAAGATGTACAACATAAAAGGCCAGAAAACAAATTTACAATGACAATGTTTTCTGAAGTAAATGCTCTATGAAAAGGGAAGAGAGAAACTCTGGTTAAACTATCTGGATTCTGGGTGAGAATCCAGATCTGGATTCTGGGTGAGAAAGGAAATGGGGTGAGAAAGAAAGACAGGAACAATCCTGCCTAAACTTTAGTTAAACTATAGAAATCTTACAGCCATCTTGATCTTATTAGCCTGTGACCAATAAGCTAGTTTGTGAAGATCCCCATAATTCTGTAGCTCCCAAAGGGGGTAAAAAAATAATAAAATATTAACTTATAATCTTAATATGATATTCTTCTCACTTGCTGGTGAAGCCCAATAAATGGGTCTTAGGTCATAACTCGACCCTAAATCAAACAGACCACCATGTCCTCCTCTTCCTCCTCAGTTATGTGATATCCCAATATGACTCGAAGTTATGTGATCCCAAATTCCTTGAATCCAGTGGAATGCTGCACTGCTATCAGTTTATATTTCTAAAGACAAATCTGATGAAATGCCCTACAATCTCAGACTTCAGTTGCTCCCTATTCTTCACTCAAATTTCCAACACTCTTCTATTAAAGCAGTCCCTGCAGATAAAGAGAGGGAATTTATGATCTCAGACATCATGAGGCTTGATGAGATACCTATAAGTAAGGCATTTATTTGTTTTATTTTTTTCAAATTTGACACGTGAATTTTAAAATTCATGTAAATCTTGAATATTATACCATAGTGTATCCTTGTTACAATATATTTCATTCTACACTACAATGCCTATCTGTATTGAAACTTGACAGTCCAAGATAATGCTTCAATTAATCTTGTGACTTTCACTGAGCCTTACGTAAACACCCCTAGAGAATACTATTCTAGCCTGAGACGTAGAGAATTAGAGAATAAAATAAAAAATCTTACAACAAAGTCCACAGAAACATCAAAACCTGCACCTGGCCTTTCTGGTACTCTCTCTTATTCTGCCTTTTTCTCATGCATCCTTTGCTCTAAGCAATCACAATCGCTTTTAATGCCTGTGATTTCACTTGGTTCCTTTTTAAAACCTTTACCAAAGGTCATATGGAGCCTCCACCTATCCTTTTCAGGTGCAGGCAGTCACTTCCATCATCAAAAGGATTTATGTTCTTCTCTGCAAGTAGGTGCTAGGTATCTCTTTTTTCCTTAAAAATCTAAAGAAGTAAAAAAAAAAATTTAATTAAGTATTCTTTCTGCTTTACCTGGCACTCAAGAATAGCCACTTACACATATTGGTGCTCAGAAATCATATCTTAAATGAACAGAAAATTAATAGTGACAAAGGTTGCTGGTTCGATTCCCAGCCAGGGCACATACCCAGGTTGCAAGCCAGGCCTCCAGTCAGGTCGCGAGCTGAAGGCAGGTGAAAGGCAACCATACATTGATGTTTCGTCCCTTTTCTTCCACCACCCCTGCCCCCTCTCTCTAAAAATAATGAGTAAAATCTTTTTAAAAAACTAACATTGACTGAATGCACATAAATGAGAGTAGTATTGTATCTCTTAAGGTCAGATAATCATTTCCCATCCTGATTAGGAAAAATCATTAACAAGACACCAAAAGTCCAAGTGATATAGTGAATATCACAATGATTGTCAGAAACAGAATTTATGATTGACTCTATTCAATTTCTGATTATGTTCCACATGATTAGACAATAGGCAGCATTTAAGGTGTGCATGTATGTATGTGATTGTAGAGTTTTCATTGCCCAAGTATAAGTTGAATTTAAATGAGATTTCTAATTTGATTCAGTGAGCTATATTAAAAAATCTTTATTGTTTGACAAGTAAGTTGTTAAGCATAGCCAGTAGAATACATTCAATAAAATAGTATTTATACATTCTTTTAGTTGTTGAGTTTCTGGATAGATGAATTAAATAATCAAGCATTTTACACCTTATTTTAAAATAAGTTTTAAATATTAATTTCTAAATTATTTACATTTTTTCTAACCTAATTTTAGGTCTATATTTTAACTCTGTCTAAACCACACACAGATTCAAATTAGATTTCCTATTCCATGTTTAGATGGCTTTTTTATCTGTTGCTTGGTGTTATTTTTGTCACACAAATTTCTGTAATTGCTTGCTCCTTATGGGCTTAATCTCACTGTGATAGTGAGAGCCATAAAATAGGAATGATACACTGACCAGAAACCAATCCTAATCATCAGAGCCCTGTTGTACACATGGCTTTGTAAACATTCTATGCTTTCTTTCCCAGTCTCTTCAATTCCTTTATATTGCTTTCTTTAGTGGTTTCCCTAGATTCTGAGTTCTTTTCTATCTTTTCCTGCCCAGTGATTATTGCTTTCATTTTTTATTTATTCATTCTTCCATTCAAACATACATTTTTCTACTTATCATTGCCAGTTCACTTAACTGAAACCATCAACTGATTTATACAAAATATCAACTATACCATGACCTCTATACAAAAATGGTCTTTCAAGTCAAAATCTCCAGTTCTGACTGGAATCCAGGTGTCCACAGCTAATTAAGTAACAGCTGGCAACCCCAGTTGGAAATCTAATAAACATCACTACTTCAACATGAGCAAAACTCTCTAAGCTTCTCTATGCCTCATCCTTCCTTATTAACTATGATAAATTACAAAACCTAAGAATTTTTTATTCCTTCTTAAGTTAATTTGTCAGCAAGTCCTTGCAACTTTACCTCTGAAAATATCCCAAGTCTGTCTTTTTATCTCAATTACAATATCCAAGTTTATCATAATCATCTCCTTCCCAAATAATAATAATAATAATTCTGTATTTGTTTGTTTGTTCTCACCCTTCCTCTACTACAGTCCACATGGTATCCAGCTTTTTGTTTTTAAGAGTATAGGTACAATATTTAAATCCAGTATGATGGTTTTTGGCAGTACTTCAAATAAAATCCAACCTCTTTGCCATAAGTGATATGGTCCCTGACAGCTTTTCAACATACAACTCATCCTACTTCTTTCTTACCCACTTAGTTTTCAGACACATTGAATTTCTTTTGCTTCCTATTCCTTTCTAACTGAGGGTCTTAGACTAGTAGCCCTTTAAACCCAGTAAGTCCTTTTTCCCCCAGGTAACTCCTTGTTCAGATTTTAGTATAAATGAAAATCCCTTCAACAGATTTATCTAGACTACCCAAATCCTCTTTTGTATAACCCTATTTCATTTTTACCTTAGAGAATGTACTATAGCTATCTCACATACTGTGCCGTGCACGTGTTTGTTTTTGTTTTTCTCCTTAATGAAAAGTCAGCCTCCATAAGAGCAAGGATAGTGTTTGTCCCTTCATTAACTATTTTTCCATCAACAAAACATTGCGAATTGATGAATTTCTGGCAGGCAGAGTCATTTTAGTACAAAAATTTTTCACAAATGTGCAATCATGTGATATATAAAAGAAAAATATTTGGAATAATAATTTCATATATTCTAAATTTACTTTTCTGAAATTGTACATAAAATACCTTTAATGCTCCACAAAACTTATTAATGGTAGCATTAATAGTCATTAATCATAGTTTGAAGGCTGAAGTTGTTTATCCTACTGAATTTGTTTTGATCATGCACAAAGCATGGTTAATGCTAATTTAAATGCTCTAAATTTACTATAAATAATGATCATACTATATAGCATGGTGAATAGGTTTTTTTTTCTTAGGTAAAAGAGAGCAAGTGAAAGTACTCAATCCTATTTATGTTTGGGGTATTAGAGTAGAATCTGGCCAGGAAAGTAGGAGGAAACCATCTTTTCATTTAAATTAGAATCAGAACTATAAGCTCTTTCATTTAAAGCCCAAATCTAAACAATAAGTGCTGCCAAGGATGTGGAGAAAGGAGGACCCTCTTCACTGTTGGTAGGAATGCAGACTGGTGCAGCCACTGTGGAAAGCAGTATGGAGATATATCAAAAATTAAAAGTGGAACTGCCTTATAACCCAGTGATTCCACTTCTGGTACTTTATCCAAAGAAACCCAAAACAGTAATTTGAAAGAATATAAGCACCCTCATGTTCATTACAACCACCAAGATATGGAAGCAGCCCAAGTATCCATTAGTAGAGGAGTGAATAAAACAACTATGGGACATTTACATAATAGAATATTACTCAGACATTAAAAAAGAAGAAAATGTTACCCATATCAACAGCATAGATGGACCTGGAGAATATTATGCCAAGTGAAAAATGCCATTCAGAGAAAGACAAATATCATGATTTCACTCATATATGGAATCTAATGAACAAACTGAACAAACAAGCAAAATAAAGACAATCTCAGACAGAAAACAGCTGACAGCTCTTTGGAGGGTGGGTAGGGGCTGGAGGGATTGACTAAAAAGGAAAAAGGACTCAGGCATGAATAACAGTGTGGTGATTGCAGGGTGGAATGGGGTATAAAGGAATAACTGGTAATGGAAAAAATTTAATTAAAAAAGGAAATGTTTGTCTAATAAATTAATAAGTTGCATTGAGTATCTACTATAATAAAATAAAGCCCAGTTCATAATTAATATACAAGAGGTCTTAAGGAGTTTAAGAGACAAACATTACTTCTCTTGGTGATGGATTTAAATGAGGTAGAAACCTTCAGCTAAAGGAAATGTCTCTTCTCTTTTATTGTTTTCATTTTAAGAAACTTTACCTTAAAACTCTTACTCTATTTGCCCCTCTACTTTTTCTTCTCCCAAAACTGTACAGTGAGTTACATTTGTGGTACAAAATAGCCATTGATTCAAATTTCTTAGTGTAGATGGAGCTAATCTTCCAAAAGTGCAGTTGGCCAAGACTGGTAGCAGCCAGTAGCCTAAATTCTCTGCTCTGCAGATTGGAAGTACCATTTGTATTTCATACAAAGGCATATTTTTCCACAGATTATAATTGATCAAGTTAATACTCTATTTATCTGTTGGATGCAAATGTTATTGTTTATACATTGTGTCAAACTCATGAAAGAAGAATGATTTTTTTTTGTTAAAACACTCCCAGAAGCAACAGGTTTAAGGGCAGTCTGTATACCTTTACTACCAGAAGTACACTTTCACAGGAAGAATTTAGTTATAGATTCTATGCAGGTGAGTTGAAAAAAACTGTTTACTCAGTATGCAAATGGAAAGCTCATAAACTACTATTTAAGATCTTGGACAAAGGGATTAAATGGGCCCAACAACCCTGCATTTGAGGTCAGACTTGAAGGCTGCTGCTTACTTTGACATCCACATACAGAGCGCACTACAAGTCCAGGCACTAAACATGGAAGCAACAGACTGACCTGAGGACTTCCCTGTGCAAATAAGTCCCCAGGATGCCCCTAAACCTATTTCCCTTAATCTAGGGACTGGGGTTGCTGACCCTGCAAGTGTCAAATAACATGATGCACCCTGTGAGTTTCCAGAGGAAGAGGAAACTAATGGGCATGTTTACAAATTTGGAGTAACGCAGTAAGATTATCACAGGGACATTCTTATGAATTAAAAATAATCATAACTTATGATACATTTTATTGGCTAAAATGTTTATGTCACAGATTATAACCTGCTGATTGGTTGGCGTATACTGATTAAATTTTTTAAAGTCAGAAAAACTAAATCACTGGATATATGCAATAGAAATAATTTATGTAGGAAAGCAAATATTTTTCAATGAAATTACACAAAATCAGTTTTAGTGATTCCTCTTTATGCTATTGACACATATGTCTAGGAAACATTTAGAATTGGCAACTGGCCTGGTGAACCCATATTTTTGGGAATGCACAGAAGAATATGATTCTCATATTTTAATTTTCAATCACCACTTCTCTCTCTCTCTCTTTTTTTTTTTTTTCCCTGTTGCTGTAGGACTGATCTCATAAGTATCAACTGTGCATGTGCTCTTTGGCATACTTAAAGATATATCAAATTTAGTAGCATTATTGCAAAATAAGCTTACTGGCTACCTTAAGTTTTTGTTATAATGTTTCAAGTTAATTAATTCATTGGCAATCAGAAATATCAAGTGGCTGAAGATGTTGTTTGTTGAAGGCAGGGCATTTTCAAAGCCTTGGAATCTTTGTTTGGGTTAATATCAAGTCATATCATTATTGATTGCTCAGAGGGTCTGCATAATTAATGGACTGTTAATAAAATAATATCAGTTTCCAAATTTAGTGTTAGTTCTTTACACTGTCCAAACACATTTTTATTAGAATTATAATGGAGTTGGTGAAATATTTGTTTCTTAAAATTCCAAGTTGCATAAATGTTGAAAATGATCTCTGATTGTACTATTAGCAATTTTTAACCTATTTCCAGGTTATGAACAATTGGTAATAACATGATTACTTGTGATAATTACACACTTTCAGATTTCTTAATAGTCTATCAGGTGGAATAACAATATGGAAACCCATTTTCCTATAATGCTCAGTCTCAGAAATGAATACATTTTTCTGTATAATGAATCAGGAGTTTATTAGGCATGTCATCAGAGTTGAAAGGAAAAGTACAACAGGCCTATTTCATGGTACAGCGGATTTTATATCTGAGAGCACTTCAGAAAGGAGACATTAGATTTGCAGAAATAATCTTGTTTCAGTTTTTAGTCAAAATTACAATGCATTCAAAAGTCTGAGTATAAATTGATTCAAGCTTGAATTCATCAGGGAAGCTATCTAAATTGGTTAGATTTTATGCTTCCAAATCAGTTCCTTTCTTAGTAGACACTTGCTAACATATACTAATCTCACTGCTGTGAAAGTGTTTATTCATTCAGAAATAGTAACACATAGCACTATGAGGATACTAATGAGACACAGTGTATGCAACAATTGGGACATGAACTATGCAATATCTGCTTAACTGTGGAGGAATAGCAAATGGGATTGGTCATTCAAATATAATAAGTCAAATTTAGCATGTAGAATTTTTATTCTTGAAAGGCTATCATACAAAAAGTGAGCTATCTCCTAATTCCACTTTTCAGTAGTTTATGAAAATGACCTTGTTAGGAGAAAAATGGCAATGCATTTTCTAAGAATTAGATATCTACTTTCATTACCACTAATACTTATGATATCTCTCTGTTGGATCAAGAGTAAAGAAGGGAGAAAAAGTAAGTGAGAGAAACACGTATTCAAAAAGGGATAAAGAATGATACATAACTAATTTAGACGGAAATTTCATTTTCTAGTACAACTCAAAGTCCCCCATCAAATGGTTTTTGAACAATGGGATTAAAATCCATATATCTAAACCAAGACAGGATATTCTACCTGATTATCTGAGCATATATAAATATTTAAATGTCTATAGTCCCTAAACACTTAGTAACTAACACAGAGATTAAAAAAGAAAATTACCACCACATTTAATGAACTCTAATGTGTCACAGACTGTTAGATGCACCACAAACTGATAAACACACCACTGTATTGGACTTCTGGCTTTAGGAAGAGTACGATGGGAGATGGAAGCATGCTTTAGAATGCATGAAATGCTGTTGCAGCCAGATATAAGTGGCTGCCATTATTGGTGTATCAGTCAAAGTCCAGACAGGAGACAGAAGCCACGTAAGGAATTTGAACAGGGAGTATTTACTATAAAGAATTATGAACTAGCAAAAGTAATTAACTACTAAGGGGAATAAAAAGACTTCTGAAGATTAGGAGCATTAGCGTATTCCTATGTTCTAATAAAATCCTCTAAGGTATGAAACATACCTAAATGCATGGACAGAATAATGCAAAATGAGTACCATGGCAGAGAGAGGACTCTTTCTCCCAAAGTTACATGTTTTCTATTAATTTCAGGTCACTACCTATTTTTGATACTTTTAATACCTGTGTTACACGCTATGGAGTTGGCATAGAGCAAACTAATAATTTAATCACAATTTCAATAAGGTGAATGCCTCTAAAGGAAGCAGCTGTCCATTCTAACACAGAAATTTAAGTGTGAAGGTAGTTAAACTCAGTCACACTGCTACTTCCTGACTATTAATATATATTCTTGTAAAAAAATCGTTGTATTGGTAACTTAATGTAGGTGCAGTATTTTCTATATCCTTATTGCTAATGTTTCTCATCCATTTAGAAACTTCTCCTGTTGTACTGAAAAGTTTATTGCATGAGAAGCCTTCTTTTGTCCATCCTAATTCCATCACCTTGGATAACGACAACATCCATTAGACTACCTGTCATATCAGTGGCTCATTCCCTTAACATTCTATGCTCCAATGACCTTCACATCAGAGTCACATCAGTTGCACACTCCAGTGGCTAACCATGCATATATCCTCACCATCGCATTGCTCCGCTTCTTAAATAATAAATAAGACATTTTGCTGATATATTGTTATTCAATCAATGACTTGCTCTACATAGCTTAACCTTGTTACCCTTTCTCAGTTTCCCCCAGATCTTTTTATATTTTTTCTTTCAGTCTGCAGGAACAGATTCTAGGCCCTTTGCAGCAGCATGGATGGACTGAGAGAACAGTATGCAAAATGAGATAAGTCAGTCAGAAAAAGACAAATACCATAGGATTTCACCCATATGTAGGATTTAGTGAACAAACTGAACTAACAAGCCAAACAAAGGCTAGAGGCAGATTCATGGAGAACAGACTGACAGCTCTGGGGGAGCAGGTTAAGGCGTGTAGGCATCATGCAAAACAGAAAAAGAACTCATTAACATGAACAACATGAACATGTTGTTCAATAACAGTGTGGTTGGTGATTGTGGTGGAGGAAGAGGGGTGGATGGAGGTGGAAGTGGAGTATAAGGGGAATAAATTGTAATGAAAAAATAAATTAAAAGTAAACTATGTAAAAAACATTCCGCCTTAAAACAAAACAAAAAGCAACAGAAACCATCATTGTCCATCATTTTTCAATTTGTTTCTCCTTCCAGGTGTTGCTAAGCTTCTTAAAGTATTTTTTATACCCATTTTTCTTATTGCTACTCAATTCCAATCACACAAGTAATTTCTGTCCCCCTCCATACAGAAACTGCTCTATGCCAGTGTCACATCATTAAAGATAGGTTCAACTTGCCATCTTTGAGTCCCACCTAACATAATTTTGAGGCGGCACTTGCTAGTGTAGATTTCTGTCTCCAACTTTAAATGCCCTCTTCTCTTGGCTACACTTTTCAATGGCTTTCTGTTTTATGAGTCTCCTGATGTGGATTGCCTTATTCTACTGACATCTTAAATACTGCCATGCCCCCATGTTCGCAATGGACCTTCTCTGCATGTTTCACAAATACCTCAAACTAAACATATATATTTTTTAAGACTTTATATTCATTATCTTTAGAGAGAGGACAGGGAGGGAGGAAGAAAGGTAGAGAGAAACATCAATGTATGGTTGCCTTTCTCCTGCCTCCAGCTACAGACCTGGCTGGGGACCTGGCTGGGGACCTGGCTATGTGCCCTGACTGGGAACCCATTCAGCAACCTTTGGGTTCTCAGGCCAGCACCTATCCACTTAGCTACCGGCCAGTGCCTAAATTCAACATATTCTAAACCAAGACTTTATTTATCTGACCATATATTTGCAGTCTAATTCTGTTTCTTATGAATGATACCTGTTCTATTCAGAGCTTTTAGCCAGAAACCTGACATTTCCCTTCACTACTTCACTTTCACAAATTAGAGAAAATGCCTAACACACTTGGAAATTTCACCTCTATTTTGATAAAGATAGGAGGTCAGAAAATTCCTAAGTAACTTTCAATCCATCTCCAGTTCCACTGCTACTATTTCTGACTGACATCAAGTCTCTCAAACGCAAAAATAGCTTTCTAACTGGCCTCCCTGTTTTGGATCTTATTCACCTACCAACTCATTCTGTATCCTAAAGCCAAACTTACCTTTCTCCAAAAGCAAATATGAGCATAGCATATGTGGTGTAAAACCTGTATTCTTGGCAAAGTTTTGAATAATCTTTACCCTGATTGACCTCTAGTCTATGTCTTATCAGTCCCTCTCTATCCATCTTAGGAGCCATCCACATACACACTTACAATAAGTCACCTTTGGACCCTACTTAAAAGAAAATCTTCTTTACATATTTTATTTTTAATTTAAAAAATTTTTTAAAGATTTTATTATTTTTATAGAGAGGGGAAGGGAGAAAGGCAGAGATGGAGAAATACAGCAATGTATGGTTGCCTGTCATCTGCCTCCAACTACAGACCTGGCTGGAGACCTGGCTTGCAACCTGGTTATGTGCCCTGGCTGGGAATCAAATCAGCGACCTTTGGATCTGCAGGCTGGTGCCTTATCCACTGTGCCACCAGCCAGGGCTAAATATTTTAAATATTATTCTCACGTTTGTTTCTAGGTTTTGTCTCATGCCTTTTTCTTAGCTATAAATAGTTACTAACATTCTGGCCAATTTCTACTCATGCCTTTGTCCTAGTCTCGATGCAACTTATTTAAGAAGCTGTTCTTTCTGTGGAAGGAGGTTTGAGTTAAGCCTTTATACTTTGTTATCTCTGTTTTTTTGTTTTGTTTTGTTTTGTTTTGCATCTCATGACCTCAATCTGTTCTACAGGTTTCTTTTTATTCCTCAAGCTTTTTTGAGGCTTAATTTACAGATAAAATTGTGTATGTGTGTGTGTATACATATATATATATATAGGTATATATGTCTACATACCTATATCAACATATAACGAGTTGATATAGGTATATAGAGTGAAAAGATGACCAAAGACAAGTTTTTAACACATCCATCACACCTCACACTGTGACTTTTCAGTGAAAATGTTTTAAACTGTCTTAGCAAATGTCAAGTATACAATATTATTCACTGCTGTCACCATGCTGTACATTAAATTCTCAGAACTTACCGATCTTATATATGAAAGTTTATACTTTTTGACCATCATCTCCATGGCCCCTTGCAATCACCATTCTACTCTGTTTTTTATAAACTTAACTATCTTTGAAAAAAAGAATCCACATACGAGTGATATCATGAAGTATTTGCTTTTTCTGCCTGGTTTATTTCACTTAGCATAATGTTGTCCAGTTTCATCTATGGTATCACAAATACCAAGATTTCCTTCTTTTATGGTTACATAGTATTCCACTGTAGCATTATTCACAATAACTAAGATGTGAAACCAACCTAAATATCTGTTGATGGATGATTAGATAAAAAGTGTAGTCTATATACACTATGGGTAACCATTGTTGGTTCTGTAAGTTTCCTGTCTGTATCTCCCACTGAGTTGTAAACAAAACCCTTTTTTTTTTTTTTTTCTATTGTTCATTATTTAATTCTCTAGGCCTAACACCATTCATAACTCAATAAATAATTACTAAATGAATAATGATAATAAGGATAAAAATGGAAAATATTTAAATAAGTGGTCTACATTACTGTGGAATTATATAAGTATTTATCATTTCTTTATTTGAAAATCTCTGTTTAAAATAACATTTAATCTTAAGTTTCTTATTTAAAAAAAAGAAACAGCCATTCATGTAACTCTGTTGGACATGTTTAGTTTTTCATTAAAACAAAGTTTTTATTATAGCCACATAAAAGGAATGTACATATTTTTAATGGATTCAACTATGGCTAAGTATGTAAAGGAGTCATCACCAGCTAAAATACAAAGAATACATTTTAGATGGAGAAAAATTTTTGAAAAAAAGTTAAAAGTTGCAAAAGTACTTTAGAGATCAAAAGAGCAATTAGTATCTTAACTACCAACCAGGAATTTTCATTTTCAGCCTACTTCATTATCAGAAAATTCATTTTAAATATACTCACAATGTTAAAAATACTTAATTTTTTTCAAAGTAATCAGCATAGAAATATTTGGTATTTTGAATGGGATTCTGGAAAAAATGGTGATTGTGTTTAGACAGGCTCTGTATCTCCACCTAAAATCAGAGAATCCAACTAGATAATAAAAAAAAAAAAAAACCCATGTACATCATTTAGAACAAAATTTAGTGCCACAGTATCCCCATGAACACCTCCACAACTGTTCATTTAAATATACACAAGAACTAAGAGCTGTATGCCATATGCATCTGTTCAAATGCTAACCAAGAAAAGTAATGGCACATCTTATGGATCATAAGACAAAAGAATCTCTAAATAGTTGTCACATATTCATTTTAAAGCACAAGAAGACAATTTAAAAATAAGAGTGAAGCTTAGAAGGCAATTTGTTTATTCTTACAATTGGTGAGTGCAGGGAAGAATAGTCAAAACTTCTTTGGAGAAGTGTAGCTACAAAAACTCACAAAACTGAATTGCTATAGCTCTCTTCCCAAATAGGAGGACCCCATAATGGGGAGAAACTATCCCAAGTGGAATAGAAATTAAGCAGAATAGGGACAATATAGGTGAAGGAATGAGAAAGTCAAACAATTGGGAGAGGTGAAGAGACTTAATACATATACACAGGCAAGCCATCATGCACTAGAGCATTAAATAACAAAATAACACCCTCACCAGTAAAAACAAAACAAAACAAAACAACAATCTAAGAAGGAGCCCTATGAAGTGAGAAAAATTACCCTAAAAGATTTATCTTTCTAAATGTCTAAAAAGACTATTAATACATGAACAACAGAAAGTATCAAGGTCAACTGAAATACAAATGAAAAGAAAAACAATAAGGAGTAGAATAATATTATAAACTGAAAGTTTCTAAAATAATAAAAGCCAATAACAAAGACATTGTCAAAGAATTATATTAAATTTGCAACATGTTCTTTAAAAATGAATTAACAGATATTAAGAAACTAATAAAACCTATAAATAAACAAAGTATATACAGATTACTAAAATTCAGTACTGAGGTCACAGAACTAAGGAAAGAATCAGTACAAGGAAAGATTTCAAAATGAACATAACAAAGAATGAATACAATAGATAATTTCTTAATATAATTAGAAGATGAAAAAATGTTTAAAAGATACAAAAAATTTGAGAGACAGAGACAAATACTGAAACTAGACAAAAAAGATTCAATGTATGAATTAAGGATTTCCAGAAAAATAAAATAAAATTAAGGGAAACAAATGACATTATAAACCATAATTCAAGAAAAACTTGCTGAAAAGCAAATGTTTTAAAAATTACATGAAAAGATCACAAAATATAGACAAAACAATTAAAGTCAAGGCATATTCAAGTAAAATTACAACACATTAAGGAATTAAACTTTTGGCCTGTCAGGGGCTAGGGTGGAAGCAGCAAGTAATATATATTGGAAAGAAAATTAGATTAACATCAGACTTTTTAGTAGCAACATTATGCCAGAAGGGAAGAAAATATTGAAGTTCTTAAGAAAACATATTTAAGAAAGGAAGAATAAATGTAAACTAAGGATTTATATGAAACAAAACTTATTCTCAATTATAAGGGACATAGATCTACTTTTATCAATACATAAAAATGCAAAGATTATTCCCTTCGGTTCTCCCACAGAAATCCCTAACATTTAAAAGCTTGAGATACCCAATATAACTGGAGAGCCATCAACAGGATAAGAGGTAGTAAGCATTATACATATACAGGATAGAGTAAAAGTAGGTTTATAGCTGTGAGTATGCGAAACACAAGGGTTAATCTTGTATTATTTATTATTTTATTATTTTTCATACAATGTAAACCTACTTTTGCCAAGTTCTGTATGTACTTATAGAAGACTAAGTGAGGAATTAACATCAAAGTGCATTGTACACATGCCCAGTAATAGGCTTAGAATATAGACATAGTACAAAAAATTGCCAGAGATGGTGGTGGGACCTCAATACATGTAAAAACAAAATAAATACTGATACAAGATTGCTCTAATAAGCCCTGGCTGGTTGCACAGTGGATAATGGACCAGCCTGCAAACTCTGATTCCCAGCCAGGGCATATAACCAGGTTGCAAGCCAGGTCTCCAGCCAGGTCCATGGCTGGAGGCAGGTGAAAGGCAACCATAAACTGATGTCTCTCTCCCTCTCTTCCTTACCCTCTCTCTGAAAATAATAAAATTTTAAAAAATTGCTCTAAATATGTACATATGCTTAAATATGTATATAATTTTTATTTCATGCTGTGTGTTCTCATATAATCTTCTTGTTATTTTCAGTATATTAGTGGAAAGGCTTAGAAGTTGCAAACAAGAGTTCTCAATCACTCTTGACATTCTTGTCACTTTTACATTGTGTTCGTATCCCACCAAGTGTTTTGGTACATTGCTAAGAAGTAAGACTTTTACAATTCAATAATTTTGTGATTTAGCAAAACACTGTTTATATGCATTCACATATATTAAATTGTTTTGGTATTACCAACAGATTAATTTAAAAAAAAAGAAAACACATTTTAAAACCAGTAAACACTGTTTAGGGGAAAAAATGATATAAACATTCAAGATATATTTTTATCTATATATTTGAACTACCTTTTAAATAACTCAATGCAGTAAATATTAACAATTTATAGACATTTCTTTATAGTCTTAGCTTTATTAACAGTTTTTTAAAAGAAAACAAATATTTTATTAATAATCTCAGGAAATTTAGGTTAATGTTTAGATGAACTTAAAGGATTATACTGAAGTGTTTACAGTGCATTGTCTAAAATAGTATTTTTCAGTCCTTGTTTTAATTCAAAAGTCTGTTATGATACCGCCTATATAGAACCCTACTTGCTGTATTAATATTATGCATATAGAAAATTACATGGTAAAGTAGAATCTGAGTTTTTCAGAGTCTAATATTTTTAAGGAAAATTATATCAACTCTTAAAGAAATGTTAACACATAGTCTAACCTCCAGTGAATTGAAAAATTTTATTTGAAATGGAAATTCCTTTCATAGGCCTAAAATGTATAAATATCTGGTTATTTATCTGCTGACAACTTTAGTGAAATCTCACACTTCAATTTTTATGGAAGTTAGAAGCACATTCATCAATGTCTACTGCAGTTTATATCTGACAGAATAAGAAAATCAAACATTAAAACAGTAAATCAAGTTGAATTTGAGGAAACAGAAAGTTGCTTTACAGTCCAAATAACAACTACATAATTTAACCATAGGAGGTTGGTACCACAACATTTTATTTTTGCTGGACAGTGTAAATGTAGGGAAAATAGATCATTACCTTTATTTATACAAATTATATTATCCAAAGAAAAGTATCTATAAAGTATTAAAATAAATTCAGAAATACATTTTGCCAATTCATAAGTATGGCATTTTATAAGCTTCATTGTCCTTGATATTGTCAGGAAAAAAACTCAAATGTTTGTGTTTTATTTCTATTTTTTCAAAGTATCAAATTATAAGCTAGTATTTTATTTTTTCTCATATATGTTGATTGAGTAATGATGAACACTGGACAATCTGAGTCAAAAAATGCATGTTTCAGTATAGTAAAATGATTTATTCCTGCAATAAATTTGCATATGCCATGGGTCACATATATTTTATATTATAATAGGCACAGGCAGTATATTCCTAATCATATTGTTAATTTATTAGTATTATTTCTACCATTAAGCCCCACATTAAAATTTTTTCTTTGTTTTCTGATTTGCTCTAAGTGTGATAAGTAAAGTAACTATGCAAAACTACTAAAATGGAATGCATGAGTTCTAAGCTTTCACATGAAAATATAGAATTTCTTACAAACTTATACAACACTTCAGACATGTCAAATTACTTATTTTCCCCATAAAAATGATCTCTTTCCCAGGTGGTGATAATAATATTTACCATTAATATTGCTTCATATATGTTCTCTCTTTGTACTTCAAAACAAGTTTGTAAAAAGCTATTATCATCACAATTTTAGAGATGGAAAACCTGAGACTCAGAGAACTAACTTATTATTCAAGTTTACATACCTAGAAAGGAATAAAATGACTCAATTTTACTTTTGTGAATTCAGATTTGTGGGATTTATTCTCTACACTTTCAGTGAACACACAATTAGCAAATTGCTAATCTCTCTTCCTCTCATGATACTTTGACTGAAAGGCACATTGCCTACTTCTGGCGTTCGGTACCTATGAAGCAGTAGTGGGTTTTCTGGGACAGAACAGTTGTTAACCATATTTGAATAAACAGGTGTTCCTTGAAACTATCAAAGATGGGTTTCTTCACCCAAGAAACCCCTCTCAGATATTCAGACTGCCTTTTGCGGCTCAGCTCTAAATCAGGCAGAAAACGAAGTCTTAAAAGGAAGAACACAAGTCAAATCAACTCCAAACTGAGGTAGACAGAGTGGTAAAGCCACAATGATCACTGGATGTAAGGGGGTTACCTACATTTACTAGACATATGTGATGGCAAGCACATAGCGGAAGAGTCTCTCCCACAACGCTGGACCTTCTCACGCGTCACTAATAGACCAGGAACTGTTAGCCCTGGGACTGACTAAGTGTGAACAAACCTACAGGTGATTAATAATTAAACAGTCAATTCTGCGTGGTCATGGCCTCTGCAGAATGACACTCTCACAAAAGGTTCACAATTTTTAGTCAAGGGATGCGTTTACAAGGTAGCTGCTTGAATTAAAGATTTAGTCTGTCACCATTAAAGAGAGACAAATAGGAAATGAAATATTCAAGTGATGCTATTGGTTGCAATAGTACTCTGATTTAACATTTAAGCTAACCGTGTGGAAGAAAATGCTCTTGGTTTATGGATAAAATTGCATGATTTATAAAGAGGAAAATGTAAGAAGATCTAACATAACTCATGAATAAATCATTATTGACTTAGAAATTTTTTAAATTTTCAAACATAACTACAACTTTTTAATGTTCCTAATTTCTTATCAAAATCAAAATTAATTTAGGAGTATTATAGAAGAGGTATGTAGAACATAAACAAAAGCCTTGTCCTTGATAAGACTATTCTTTTCTAGATTAAAGTCCCATAGAGAACCAGTTTTCTTATAAATACATTTTTTCAAGTCACAATATGACGATTGTTTTCATTTCCTTAATTCCACCTAACATTTAGTGTCTACAGAGTTAAAAAATGTGCCATTCTCTATTCACAATAAAATAACTTCAAATTAATTTTTTAAATTATTTGACCTAATTTTAATGTTTCTGAAAAAAAAGCATGTTTTTCCCTCAGATGATTGTGATTGTACTTTCCCTCATAATTAAACAAGCAATGCTTAATAGTCACAGATGAAAAACTGTCAGAATATTATGCCATCAGCTTCCTGTAAACAAAGCACTTTTAAAAATTCATAACTGATTGAGGAAGTAGCATTATTGAACCATAATTGATTTTCTCTTTTCTATTTTGTACAGCCCAGTGGTTGTTTTGTGTAGTATGTTACTCTAAAATGATTCCTTAATTTAATTTTTTGGAATCAAAACAGCTGTATTGTAGTCTAGCAGTCCCACATATTTATTTGCCTGAATGCACTTGATGTTTTCAGTCACATTTGGAATTTCATTTCAAACTGTTATTTTATCATTTATAGTAAACAAGTACCAAAAATGAAAACAGTAACTGATAAAAAAAATTACAGTATAAATTAAATGAAAATGTATTTGTTAAACCATCCTTTTTTATTTAAGATATTTTCTCCTATCAATCAACTATTAATTGAAAAAGTTATATTGCATAATAGCAAAATAGAAAATGCAGAAACAAAGCAAGGTTGCCAAGGGAAAAAAAAAAAGCTTTTATTTATTTATTTAAAGATTTTATTTAGTATTTTTGAGAGGGGAAAGGAAGAGAGGCAAAGAGGGAGGGAAACATCAATGTATGATTGCCTTTTACTTGCCTTTAGCTACAGACCTGGCTGGAGACCTGGCTTGCAACCTGGTTATATGACCTGGCTGGTAATTGAATCAGTGACCTTTGAGTTTGCAGATTGGTGCCTATCCACTTTGCCACCAGCCAAAAACAAACAAACAAAAAAGCTTTCAAATGATGCCTTGAAAACAAATTGGAGGTCCAGGGAGTGTGACTAAATCTAATATTTAAATTGATCTAAATCACTGAGTGCATTTATATGTAAATGAATGAAGTTCCAAGTGTGCACTCCCTAAACATGCCTAAGTAATAATTACATTGGTTATATTATAGAATACATGTAAAGAAGGCTAATTGGTATCTATTATAAATAACTGAGGGTGCAAATTTAGGTATACTTTTACTCTTTAAGTATAATCTAATTAATAAAATAAGTGAATTTGATAACATGGTCAGAGAGTAGAGTTCATTCAGTTGTTTTGATATCAAAGAGTTTGGTTTCTTATGATAAATGAATTTTATGTAATAAAAACTATCACTAAGGCACCAGCCTATGAACCCAAAGGTTACTGGTTTGATTCCCAGCCAGGGCACATAACAAGGTTGCAAGCCAGGTCTCCAGCCAGGTCTGTAGCTGGAGGCAGGTGAAAGGCAACCTGACATTGATGTCGCTCTTCCTCTCTGTCTCTCTCCCTTCCCCTCTCTCTAAAAATAATAAATAAAATATTAAAAAAATAAGTCACAGATGCAATGTCCAATATGGCAGCCACTAACTACATGTAACTGTTGAGCACTTTAAATGGGGCTGTATGAAAGTGACTTTTCTATTTTAAATTTACTTAAAATTTAAATTTAAAAACAGATCCATTTTAGCTGTTTGAAGTACATAAACCTACAGTTCAATCTTAAAATTTTATAAAATGTAAATACATATTGAATAATTCCATGGAAAACTGAGTATTCTAATTAAGATACTCTCTAAATGTAAACTATGTATCAGATTTTAAAGACTAAGTTAGCAAAATGTAACTAATTTTAATATTGATTTATATATGATGTTTTGGATATATTGGATAAATAAAATATAAGTATTAACTTCAATTATGTAGTTACTTTTTAATGTAGCCACTGAAAAGTAGAATTACATATGTGGCTCATGATATATTTCTATTGGATAGCACTAAGAAAATAGACACCTTCAGTGTAAGTGATGTACATATGTACAGTATATTGTTAGGAATATATTTTAGGACAATCTATTTTAAGTTTACTTATCTTTTCCTATTATTTCCATGCTCAACTTTTTTCCCCACACTGTTCCCCAACAACCAGGAATTCTGGCAGTGTGTAACCCATAGTGTTGTTTTGATGGGAATAAAAATGCACAATTGAGGTGATAACATCCAAAAAAGAGGATGGTAAAAATACTTTATAGACATTTCTTTTGTTATAGAATATCGGTCTATTTTTATTCCTATTTATTGACAATAAAGGACAATGAGAATTGTTTTTTGAAATGGGACCAATAAAGACTCAAAATAAAGGAAGAATATGCAAATACTGGGATGGAGGACCCATCTATCCATAAACTCCATTTCCCATTGGTCTCTGCAAAGTCTGTGTTTTCTCCAAGAAGGCAGAAAGACTGAGTTACCACGTTGGTCATTAAGAAGGTAGGAGCCCTTCACAGGCTGAGATTTAGTCAGGACAGGTGCACAATTACAAGTTATTATCAGAATAGTACTTGTGGTATTAGGAAAAATAGGCCATCTGTGAGAATAGCTTGCATGATCCAGAATAGTAAAAGGAAAGCTGTAAACAACAACAATGGCAACAAAATTGGTTCCCTTACTTTATAGAAATTTAACCAACATCATCCTTAATATGAATTTTTTTAAGTCAATACTAATTTTAGCAATATTTTTTTCTTACTCAATTCTATTCTTATTGGTAGGTCTAATTCCCTATAAACATACTTAAAGTACACAACTTTTACAACTCCCCTCCCATGACTGAAAAAATGGCTTCTACTACTTATCTCTTAATATCAAATATAATAATTTGGCATTACCTCAGTATACTGGGGCTAGCTTGGACAGGTCAAGAAACCTGTGACCTGCATCAAAAACAATTTAGAAAAGGAAGAATTGATTTCCTCTGGTCTATAAGTTCCCCCAAATCTCCAGAATGGATCTTTACCAAAATGGCAAGTTTTTGTGTCTCTTTGTTTTTAGCATACTGATTTAAAAACATAATAAAAACCATTAGGCAAGTCCTAACCTCTTTATAAGTCAACTAAAAAAAAAAAAAGGAAATGTGCTATCTCAGGATGATTGATAATATGTTAATAGTTCAAAAATACCAAATTGTGCTTCCTTTTACACTTACTGATATCTAAGTTTCTGATTTTATTTTAATTTTTTCAATAACTTAAATTCTTCATCTGTATTTGCAAATCACTGGAACCTAAAAGGCAAACAATAAACCAGTTTTTGCTAAAATCTATACATATAGAATACTCTCACTTAAACCATAGTGATTTTCCAAGGTGGAATCAAGTTTACAGTCCTCAAATATGTTCATTTTAATAGCAAAGTATAAGATAGCAATTTTAATACTTGCTTCATCACAAATGCTACTTTAAATGGTCAATATATTTTTTATTTAGTAACATTATTATGTTGAAATGATGGTAATGGAAATACTTGTGCATTCGCTGTGTATCAGGTAACAAAATGACCATTTTCAATATCTCAGTGATTCCGTGGAATAAACTTTTTGTAAAAATCACCATCATTTCTTCTTCAAAGTTTAGAAAAGCCACTAAATAAGGGTAAATAGCTAACCTAAGGCAACTACTGGAACATGATGGAACCTGGACTCCTCCAAGCCTGTTTTCAAATGCATGTGCTCACCCTTTATGTTATTTTGACCCTTTTAATATTCACCACTCAATATTTTTATTGTAAATTTATAAGATTTTACTTTATCTTACAAAAGACTGGAAAAAGAGTGGAAAAAAGACTATGTAAAACTGAATTGTCAATATTGCTTGGTTACTTAAATAAGTTATTTTATAAGCATGAGATATATATTTGCTTTTATCCTATACTGTTTAGTAAAAAAAAAAAAAGAGAGAGAGAGAGAAAGAAAAATTGATTCACTGATAAATATCACTTAAAGAACTTGTACGTTGTTTTCCTTGGCCTTGATTATTAATATAATCTTAGTATTCAAAATGCATATTTTTGAAAATAAGTTTGATTTCTAATTAACATTTCCCTATTAATTTTGAGATCACTAAACATGGGTCATAATATAAAGGAACATGAAATTCTGGGAATATACGGTTTCTTAGGTCAAGAACTGCTGAAAAGTCTTTACTCTGTATTTGACATTTTATGTTCCTCTAAATGTATTCTAATGCATGGTCACGCTACCAAATGACTATCATTAGTGCTGTCACAGGCCATGGCTGTGGGAAGAGCATGACTAATGCTAAGTTATCAGCACTATTGGTGCAAGGTGTATTCTCATAATTTCTCAAACTGACCATGGAACCAATTTCCACTGATCCCAAGTCATAAAACTTTACAATTACCCTGAGTTCATTAATAATGTATCACAGTTCCCATTCTCAAATGGAGTTTAATCAGACCCACGTCCCTCAGGAAGATTGACAAGAAAGCCACAAAACTATCCATATAAATGGCAAGATTTATTTTCCTAACATAGATGATCTAACCTAGTCAAGCATAGTTAATAATAAAATCACTCTGAAATTACCATTCACCTGATTGTCATATCAATTTTGGCTTTATATCTCAGCCTCTCCAATAGTAGAGGTTATGGATATGGTTCACACAAATAAACCAAATCATGAGACATTCATTTTCTATTGAAAAATATAGGTCTGTGGACACATGTAACATTGCATATTACCTGTTTATATAAGCAAAAAACCAAACAGTTCAACTTATTTCATGTTGATGAAACAAATATTAAGAAGGAAAAAAATATATAAAAGCAGTAATTTTAGTTAGAAATATCAAAATTAAAATCACAAATTTCTATTTCAAAGGCAAAATTTCATGTATTAAGATACTTTTAAAGTTCCTGGACTAGAAAATAAATTTTGCCTTTATACTACATTTCTTCCAGTCTATTAAAGGATATTTTAATAAAAGATATAATAAACACTTTCTGAATTCTTTCAGCTGCCTCTTCATTGTTACATTACTATCTACTCATTTTTATATATTTTGTCATGTTATAACTTGAAAAACAACTTGATTTTCCTCACCATAAACATGTAAATTTGTATTTTTAGAAAGGTAAAACATAACTACCTAAACATTTATTAATTTAAGAAAGTATATGCAAGAGTGTAGTTTATTTGCTTTGGGCAGATTAGTATAGATAAACAGATAAATAGATAAAAATTTTAAAATGCACATGAGATTTCGGGAAAAAACATATTGATAGATGAAATACTAGACTATATTCCAAGGCTGCTAGTAAAGAATTTTAATATGTTCTGTCAATTTTTGTATACCATCTTGTCTTAATAAAAGCACATTGTTTAGAGTAGTTTTTTTATGAGCATAAACAAGGTTGTTGACATGATTTTTGACAGCTCCATTTAAGCAGAGAACAGAATTGCATCCATTTATTCAATTTCCATAGTATTAAACTCACACACCTTTGAAAAAGGGGGAAAACTTCATTAATAATTAAAACAAAAAAATCAAGATTTTATAATGTATTACTTCATTAAGGTAAATAAATCCACCTGACTTAATCAAAAATTTAAAAAGCAGATTTGCCCTGGCTAGTGTGGTTTAATGGATTGAGCATCAGCCTGTGAACCAAAGGGTCACAGTTTCGATTCCCAGTCAGGGCACATGCCTGGGTTGCCGGTACTGGAGAAGCAACCATACATTAATGTTTCTTTCCCTCCTTTCTCTCTCCTTTTCCCCTCTTTCTAAAAAAGAAAATAAAAAGCAAATTTATTTTTCTCTCACTTGACTCAGCTAAATGATTAAAACTTCACACTTTCTAAAGTTAAATTGATAATATTGATAGAAATCTATGTAAGTATTCATTCTATGACTCTGCATTACAATATAGAAGTTGCAATACATTCAGTATCATTATTAATAAAATTGTGTACAAGTATATTTATTATCCTAGATACATTAATTTGACTTCTAATTGATGTTTTAATAGTATAAGGATAAATAAAATGAGTATCTGACATAACAAATATTATTTTGTAGTGATGGCTACTGCTTATTCAACCCTCTTTTCCTAAATATTTATATCATGTCCTATTGTTTATTCTATTTATTTTTTCCCCAACCCCTGCAAATACTTCAAGATATATAAACCAATGATATTGTGATTTTTTAATAAGTATGTTTGACTTCAATCTAATTTCTGTTACCTAACTCCTAAAATCCTTGGAATTCCCTGTGATAAGAGTGATAGAGTTATCACCTGTTATGTTAATGAGGTTAACTTTTGGAACATGCCTGAGGAAGGGGTTTGTTTGCCAGTGAAGCCAACCATAAATAGAGGACAGAATCTTTCATTCCCAGCACCTGAATTCCAGGAAGGGAAGAGGAGCTGGAGGTCAAATCAATCACCAATGGCCAAGACTTTAATCCTCCAAAAATATCTCCACAGAAGAGTGTGCAAAGATTTTCCGTGTTGGGCAACTATTATGTTTCCATGTACTACCTTGCTGGGCCTGAACCTCCATGAGGGCAGAAGCTTTTTTGTTGATCAATATCCTTTAGAATCCCTTGTGATAAATCTATATAATCTAGTGAGTTAAAAAGGTTTCTGTGGGAGATCCAAGATGGTGGAGGAGTAAGTGTAGCTACACTAACCTCCTCCCAAGACCAATCTGGAATGACCAACTGAACACTAGCTGGAGAGAAGTCTTATAACCACAGACAGAACAGAATAGGGTACTTCATCACAATGCGACTGGTAGGAAGTGTGGAGACATGACAGGGCTGGCTGGGCTCCCACCAGCAATAACAGAAGGCTTGGAAAAACATCTCAGCAGCTGGGGGTTCCCCCTAAAAAGGATAGGTTCTAAACCCCTAGCTGGGCTTCCCAGCCTACAGCAACAAAGCCAAAAGTAAAACATCATATAGCTGTGAAAAGCCCAAAAGCCAAGAGTTTTTTGCCAACCTGAGAAAGATGGCTGGAGACACAGGAATCCTTAAAGACTGAAAAAGAATGAAGAGGTTTTAAAGAGAGCTGCAGGACAACATCGAACATAATATCTGTATCATAGGTATACCAGGAGGAGAAGAGGAGCAGGAAATAGAAAACCTGTTTGAAAAAGTAATATCAGAAAACTTTCCAAACTTGATGAGAGAAAAAGTCATGCAAGTTCAGGAAGCGTAAACAGTCTCAATTAAGATGAACCCAAAGAGGCCCACTCCAAGACACATCATAATTAAAATGGCAAATTTCAAAAACAAAGGTAGAATTCTAAAAGCAGCAAGAGAGAAACAGCTAATAAAATGCAAGGGGACTTGAATAAGGTTATCAGCTGATTTCTCAACAGAAACACTACAAGCCAGAAGGGATTGACAAAAATATTCCAAGCAATAAAAAACAAAGGCCTGCAACCAAGACCACTCTACTTAGCAAGGCTCTCATTCAAAATGGAAGGTGAAATAAGGAGTTTCCAGACAAAAAACGGCTAAAAGAATACAGCTCCACCAAACCAGCATTGCAAGAGATGCTAAAGGATCTGCTTTAAGAAGATAAAGAAACAGAGAGACAAAGAGGAACATAGGTACAAAGGGTAAAAATAATAATTAATATGTACCTATCAATAATAACCTTAAATGTAAATGGATTAAATGCACCAATCAAAAGACATAGGGTAGCTGAATGAATAAGAAAACATGACTGACATACGTTGTCTGCAAGAGACCCACCTCAGAACAGAAGACCTACCCAGACTGAAAGTGAAGGGATGAAAACAGATATTTCAAGCAAATGAACATGAAAAAACAAACCAAAAAAAAAGCTGGAGTAGCAATACTTATATCATACAAAATAGATTTCACAAAAAATGTCATAAAAAGAGACAAAGAAGGGCATTTCATAATATTTAAGGGAACAATCCATCAAGAAGATATAACCTTTGTAAACATATATGCACCCAACATAGGAGCACCCAATTATTTAAGAAAATCTTAGAGGACTTCAAGAAGAATATTGATAGCAATGCACTCATAGTAAGGAATTTTAACACTCCATTTTCAATAATGGGCAGATCTTCTAAGCAAAAAAAAAAAAAAAAAAAAAAAACACCAAGGATATTGTGGCACTGAATAACATTTAAATATCCATACTACCCAAAGCAATTTATAGTTTCAGTGCAATCCCTATTAGAATACCAATGACATATTTCACAGATCTAGAACAAATATTTCAAAATTTGTATGGCACCAAAAATGACCCTGAATAGCCTCAGCAATCTTGAGAAAGAAGAATAAAGTAGTAGGAGGCATCACAATACCTGATATTGAACGATATTACAAGGCTACTGTAATCAAAACAGTCTGGCATAAGAACAGACATATATATCAATGGAACAGAATAGAGGGCCTAGAAATAAACCCAGGACTCTATGGTTTATAGCATCTTCAACAAATGGTGTTGGCAGAACTGGACAGGACATGCAAAAAAATGAAACTAGTCCACCAACTTATAGCATGTACCAGAGTAAACTCAGATGGACAAAAGCCTTAAGCCATAAGCCATGCCACCATAAAACAGAGGCTTGAAAATTGCCTCTGTTATATCCCATGCAGCAATATTTTCACTAATATTTCTTCTAGAGCAAGAGAAATAAAGGAACAAATAAATAAATGGGACTACATCAAACTAAAAATGTTACTGCTCACTAAAGAAAGTATCAGCAAAATTAAAAGGGAACCAATGGTATGGGAAAACATATTTGCCAATAATACCTCAGACAAGAGTTTGATCTCCAAAATATATAAAGAATTTATACAATTCAACACCAGGGAGACAGACAGCCCAATTTTAAAATGGGCACAGGACCTGAACAAACATTTCTCTGAGGAGGACATACAAAAGGTCCATAGGCATATGAAAGGATGATCAACATCATTAGCCATCAGAAAGATGCATATTAAAACCACAATGAGATATCACCTCATACCTGCCAGAATGGCCATCATTAACAAATCAATAAACAAGTGTTGGTGAGGATGTGAAGAAAAGGGAACACTAGTGCACTCTTGGTGTGAATACAGACTGGTGCAGCCACTGTTGAAAAGAGTGTGGAGTTACCTTTAAAAACTAAAAATAGAATTGCCTTTGATCCAGAGATTCTACTGCTAGGATTATATCTGAAGAATCCTGAAACACCAATTCAGAAGAACCTAGGAACCCTATTTTCATAGCAGTGATATTTACTATAGTCAAGTGCTGGAAACAGCCTAAGGGCCCATCAGTGGATAAATGAATCAAAAAACTGTAATACATTTACACAATGGAAATACTATGCAGCAGAAAGAAAGAATTTTTACCTTTTGAAATAGCACAGATGGAATTGGAGAGTAATATGCTTAGTGAAATAAACCAGGTGGCAAAAGACAAATACCATGTTATCTCACCTAATATAGGAACTTAATGAGCAAAACAAAGAGTAAAATAGAACCAGAGGCATGGAAATAAGGAACAGACTGACAGTGACCAGGGGCCAAGGAGGGAAAGAAGGGGAAGTGTTTACTGAAGGAACTAGTATAAATCACCCATGGACATGAACGACACGGTGAGGAATGACTGTGGGAAAGAGTCCGGGGCAGGCAGGGCAGGGGAGGGGAGAGGAATGAAGGGAAAATGGGACAGCTATAATAGAATAAATTAATTTTAAAAATAAATAACTTTATTTTTTAAAGAGTTTATTTATTATTTTCAGAGAGGGGAAGAAAGAGAGGCAGAGAGGGAAAGAAATATCAATGTATGGTTGCCTTTCACCTGCCTCCAGCTGGGTGCTTGGCTGGAGACCTGCCTTGCAACCTTGTAGTGTGCCCTGGCTGGGGAATCAAACCAGCAACCTTTAGGTTCACATACCAGCAGCTTTCCACCAGCCAGGGGCCAAAAATAAACATAATTTTAAAGTAATAAATATCTTGAAATTAATAAAAAATAATTAAAAAGAAAACATTTCTGCGAGCCACTCGAGCAAGTTAATCAAACCTTATGAGGGGGTTGTGGGAACTTGCAATTTATAGCCAGTTAGAAGCATAGGTAACAATCTGCATTTGCAGTTGATCTCTAAAGTGGAGTGTGGTCTGTGGGACTGAGCTTTTTCACCTGCAGAACCTGTCTCCAGGTAGATTTTGCTAGAATTTAGTTTAACTTGATGACACCCAGCTGGTGTCAGGGAATTGCTTGATGAGGTGTCCTCCCACACACACTCTAACAGGATGCAGGACCCAAATGATATCTAGCCAAGAAATTCTTCCTTTTGTTGAGCCTTGCCTCAAAAAATGCTTTTTTTAAAAAAAGGTATTTTATTTAAAACCTCTTTTATAATTGTGGTGTCAATGGATATAGCCCTTCTCCCTCCCATGACTGAAGGCTGACCAGTGGGCCCCTGGCCAGAAGGAAAATGTGTACTGTTTTGAGAATGGATTCTAACTCCCTCTTTAACTCCTTTTGGGAGAGGCTTCTTGTCCTGTGTGACTGCTTTGTGATGGTTCTCTCTGCACGTACACACTGAGGGGATGTAGTTTAGAGTCACACGTAGGACTTGTGCCTTCTTTGTCTGAGAGCCCTTATAATGAGCCTCCGACTGGAAGAGGAGTGGCCTCTCCCCCACACTGACCAGCAGCCATTGGTGTGCTGCCCTCTGAAGTGAGTCATAAATGCCATGTCCACATCAGCTTTTCAGAGTATTACAAACACTTAGGCAGCTCCTGTGCTACAATAATATAACAATACTTGTATATACTTAAATAATATACACTAGAAGATCTGATATTCCTAGTATTTAATTAGAGGCTGATATTTCATAATTTAGACTAATTGTATATTAGTCTAAGCCACATACCAATATGTATTATTCCTTCAATACGAATGAAACATATATTGGAAATCTTTAATGAAGACTACATACTATTAAAAATATCTTTGCTTCTAACAAAATTGCTTACAAGAGCAACTTATATTTGTAAACTTTGGTTCACCATAGATAAAGCTCAGTCAGTGTTTCAGTTAGTTCAGGGCTCCGCCTATATGACATATAGCACTATCCTGGCAACATTGAATGCTGATCTTTTCTATTCCAATCACTCAAGAGATTCCCAAAAATAGCACACCGAGTCAACTCCAACCACAAATTGGTTGCAATTATTAGATGAAGGTTGCACTTAGAATCCATGTCCTTATTCATATTACCTACCTAAGTGTGGGCTTGATCCCACAACAGTAAATTCACCCTCAGTCTAGGGATGTTAAACCTCTGGAAGATTTCATTCATGTCACTTTTAAAACATAAACTTGATCTGCCCTAGAAAATATTTTGTCAAAAATTTCCCTTTACTCTAGTGTATTCTATTGTCTGGTATTTAAAGGCTTAAAACTAAATATCTAACATATAAACTGTATCTAGGTCTTTTCCCTATAAACTAATACCTTCTCTAATTTAAATGTTTTAGATGGGAAAATAATAATTTGCATCAAATTTTTCAAGCCTCTGGAACTATATAGAAATTTTACTTCCCTTGAATCATCTATAATTTAAATGCATTTTTTCTGCTTTAAAATTTTTTAGCCTTTCTATGACATTAAATACAGGTAAATATCACTAATTATATCAGTGCTGTGAAAGCTTCAAAACAATTCTCAAAATAAAGTTAGTATTTTTGGAAGGAAAAAATACAGCACTTAGCACTCTAAAAGTGGAAGAAATGCGAATCAAGAAAGTAGGCGTGTAGTACTATGAGCATCATTCCAAATGAATAAAAAGAGTGTGGGTTACTGGGAGCAAGGGAGGCTTAAATCCCAGGCTCTATTTCTAGGGCAAGGCATAGGAGGTTTTTGCCTTTTCTGGATTGTTAAGGCTTCTGAAAAATATTGGACTCAAATATGAGAGATGTTAATTGGTCTAGAAAATGACATTTGACCTTTCCATCAGTGGACAGAAGATAGGGGTAAATAAACAGTTACTAGAAGAGCTGAAGGTCATGGCATAAACTAAAGGAAAAACAAAGAGCTGGAAAGCCACTGTGGCACCAGGACCCTTAGAACTCAGACAGGACCCAGCAACAAAGGCTGCGTTTGCGTTCAGCTCAGCCTGCGCTACAATTACGGCCTTCATTCAGGGGGCATCAGCAGCCCAGAGGACCCCTGAGTGATTTCCTATGAGGCACTACATCTATTTTCAACATTCTTATTCATCTAATTTTCCTTTTGATGTTTTATCCATTAGTTAATCTTTGAACCCTCTTTCAGTGAAGGGAGCATCCACAGTCCCACAATTTTCCACCATAAAGGAATATGTTAGATTTGATTTTGTATTTTCCATAGTGGAAAGAAAAGAGCCTATTAGGAAATATTAAGTAAAAGCTCATAATAAATACATGAAAATGGAGTAAGAGTAAAAAGTCGATTCATAGTAAAGGCTGATGGGGGTCTTTCAAAGTGTGTTATAATTCCAAATTATTTGAAAGATATTATAATGTGAGGATCCAAACTATGAAGCTATCTTCCCTGAGATTTTGTTTCTCTACTCACTCTTAAATATATTTCATGATTGACTTAACATTTTTATGCCTTTCTTCCTGGTTTTTGAATTGGGGATAACATTAACTCATTACGAATTATGTATAATAATAAAATGTTCTTTAGGTACAAAGTAGAGCAAAGGGCTCCTTGCACAGTCATTATGCAATGACATTTATTTATGATATTAACAAAACCTTCTTGGAGTTATTTCATATAGGATATTCTATGCTGATTTTTTATACCTAAAAATAAATTATACATGATTAAACATGGATTTTTAGGGTTTGAGAACTAAGTGAACCCTAACTTAATTTTAATATTTTATTATATTCTGACGTAACACATTTAACATTTTTTTAATTTTCAATTTGCATTATGAATTAAGAAAAACTGAAAATGGTTAGACAACTAAAACACATGTTGTTATTATTTAAAAATAACCTGAGGGCAGATCCAGTCAAGATGGCAAGGTAGGTAGACATACCTTGCCTCTTCACAAAACCACATCAAAATTACAACTAAAATATAGAACCATCAGCCAGAATCATCACAAATTGAATTGAATGGAAGTCTGAGAACTATGGAATTATAGAAACCACATCCATCCAGGTGGGTAGGAGGGACACAGACATGGAACAGGCTTGCCACCACCCCCCCACCCCACCCCCGCACACACACACACACACACACAATGTGGTGGATAAAAATTAAAGAGGGATATCTCAGAAGCAAGAAGTCCCATCCCCACCCAGGCTCCCAAGCCCAGGGTTCCAGTTCCAGGAAGATAAGGCCCCCCAACTTTTGGCTGCAAACACCAGTGAGGATTAACTCAGTGGAAGGAACTGCTAAAACCCCAAGCAGTTCACCTTAAAGTCCCCACACACAGACTTACCTGCTCAGACTCATTCCAGCACCAGGGTAGCAACTTGAAGACAGAAAGAAACTGAACTGTCTGACCTCAAGGTGAGCAGAGGCCATTGTCCCTTTCTAAACACCCCACCCACAGAGCTGGTGGTGTGGTGCCGTATCTGAGCCTCCATCAACCTGGCTAACACTGTTTAACCTGCTTTTAATGTCCACATAGACTAACCCCATCCAATTTACAGGCCCACCCAAGCTTCTTCTCCATATGAATGGCTGGGCTAAATCCTACCAAACAAGCAACAACTGAGAGCTCTCAGCCCACACACCCTGAAGCCAGTTTAGATTCGCAGTTTGGCTTCACCTGGGAATCTCCAAGCCCAGTACAGGTAGCAGCATCTCAGATTGCTTTATAGCTCAGGCAGGATGCCTCTGGCAAAACACAGTGGGGACTGATTTTGTCTTACACCACCCAGCAAACCACAGGGTTAGTGTACCCAGTGGACAGTGACAGTCCATGTTAGAGCACCACCACCCTGCCCCTGCATAGCTTATCCTCCATGGAGGGTGGAGGGTGGTGGTCAGTGGTCACAGCCAGTCATTGCAGCTCACTGGTCTGGGTAAATCTCATTGACCTGCCAACAGCAACCAAGACAATGACCAGAGGAAGGTGTACTCAGCCCACACAAAAAGTGCACCTTGATTACCAGCTAGTGATAGGGGAGGCTGTGCCGCTGGTCCCTAAAGGACACGCACTACATTAGGCCATATTACAAAGACATGTAGTCAAAGCAGGTGTACCCAATACACAGAAACAAACACAAGATAGATGCCCAATTGATGAGGCAAAGAAGGGTGGCCCAAATGAAAGAAGAAAACAACCCCCCAGAAAAAGAACTAAATTAAACAGATAACCAACCTACCAGAAGCAGAGTTCAAAACAATGATAATCAGGGTGCTCAGAGACAGTACAGATTGAGTACAGCCACAAAATAAAAGAAGTGAAAGTTATACAAAGTAAAATAAAGAAAAATATATGGGAAATCAACAATGATGGGAAGGAAGCTGGGATTCAAATAGACAACTTGGAACAAAAGGAAGAAATAGACATTCACCCAGAACATAAAGATAAAAACAAGAATTTTTAAAAAGTGAGATTAGGAGCCTCTGGGACAACTTTAAATGTATCAATGATCCAAATCATAGTGGTGGCAGAAGAGGAAGAGGAAGAAATTGGAAACCTATTTGAAAAAATAATGAAAAAAAAAAAACCCTCTAATTTGGTGGAGAAAATAGATATATAAGTCTAGGAAGCACAGAGTCACAAACAAGCTAGACTCAAAGTGGACCATATCAAGATACCTCATAATTAAAATTCCAAAGGTTAAAGATAAAGAGAATCTTAAAAGTAGCAAGAGAAAAGAAAAGTTACCTACAAAGGGATTTCTATAAGACGATCAGCTTATTTCTCAAAAGAAATTTTTTGAGCCCTGGCTGGTGGCACAGTGGATAAGGCACCAGCCTGCAAACCCCAAAATTGCTGGTTTGATTCCTAGCCAGGGCACTTAACCAGGTTGCAAGCCAGGTCTCCAGCCAAGTCTGTAACTGGAGACAGGTGAAAGGCAACCATACATTGATGTGTTTGTCCCTCCTTGCCTCTTTCCCTTCCTCTCTCTCTAAAAATAATAAATAAAATATTTGTAAAATTTTAAAAAAATGATTAAAAACAAAGAAAAGAGACTTCTTAGGCAAGGGGATGGCAAAAGGTATTCAAAGTGATGAAAAGCAAGGATGTACAACCAAGATTATTCTGTCCAGCAAAGCTTCATTTGAATCAAAGAACAGATAAAGTGTTTCCCAGACAAGGTAAAGCTAAAGGAGTTCATCATCACCAAGCCATTATTATATGAAATGTTAAAGGGACTTATTTAAGAAAAAGCAGAAGATCAAAACTATGAACATTAAAGTGACAACAAATTCACAACTGTCAACAACTAAATCGAAAAACTAAAATTAAAAACAAAAACAAGTTAAGCAAACAATGAAACAGGAACAGAATCATAGGTATGGAGATCATTTGAAAGGTTGTCAGCTGGTAGGGCTAAAGGGGAGAAAGGAGGAAATGGTGTAATTGATATTACTTTAAAAAGTAAATTTTTAAACAAATGAATTAACATAAGCATCTTGAAATCATGAATAGAAAACTTTATATTAATATGATTTGAGAGGCTGACAGAAGTAGTTAAATGGTGAGTTGTCTGAATGTGAAAAAAAGAAAAGAAGTACACATTGGTGGTTACAGAATAGACAGGGGAATGTTAAGAAGAATAAAGGAAATGGGGAAGCCAAGGAACTTATATGCATGACTCATGGACATGAACTAATGGGGGCATTGCCAGAGGGAATTGGAGAGTACAGAGTGGAGAGAGGCAAAGGAGGAGGAATTGAGACAGCTGTAATAGCATAATCAATTGAAAAAACATTTATAATAAAAATAATTTAAAGCATAATTGGTACGTTCAAAATAGACAAGATGATTTTAAAAATAGTATAGGAAAAGATGAAGCCAAAGAACTTACATGCAGGACCATGGACATGAACTAAAGGGGGTCAGATTGCCGGAGGAAAGGTGGGTACCAGGTGGATAGGTATAAAGAGAAAAAATTAGGACAACTGTAACAGCATAATCAATAAAATATACTTAAAAATAATCTGAGGGCAGGTTCACTTTATATAATATTTATGATCTCAATTTTATAGTTTCTTAAAACAACATTAATTTTCACATTCTGAGTTATTTGACTTTATTTTGCTTTTTTTGGTTAATGTAAAGTTTGACATAGGAAATTATATTTATTTTGTTATTACATTATTTTATTACTAGTTCATCTGTACCTATTTTGTTATTTATTTATACTTGTTGTGAATTGTTTGATCTAATCTGTGTAGGAATATGCATATTAGAATACAAAAATGCCATTACCAAAAGAAAATCATATAATCTTTTGTTCTTAAATGTATTACACAAACTCCAAACATAAAATAAAACTAGAGTCAATCCAGTAAACCTTGAATTAATGTAAAATTTGTAGCATTAAGCAAAGCTGCAAAGATACATTCTATTAAAACAGAAATATTGTACACTCTGTTAAATGTTGTAGAGATAACCTAATAATGAAATACCCAGAAAGACAGAGCTGTCTTACTTTATTTGTTAGACTATTCTAACATTATGATTTGTTATACCATGGAGTATAAAGTGCTCATATATTTATCACCCCTTGTATTTACTGTATAGCATGAATTATCATCATAGTATATAACTATGCAAATATAAATATAAAAATTGCGCAACATGCTATTTTTATATCAAAATCAGTTCATTTCCAATATTTCACCTCACTAATTTATTTTATATCTTTGTTAGCTCTTCAACTAGACATTGAATAATTAAATGTTTGAAATACAGCCAGGCATAGTTCCTTAGTTGTCATGGTATCATACAGTCATCTTCAGCCTGAACATTTTACTTTGTACATCCAAGCACATATGTAATGACATTGCTGACTGAATTGACCAGTAATTGCATAGACAAAGCATTAACTTTATTCCTCTATTATTACAATAAACATCTAGGTATTTAAAAATATTTGAAAAGTAGCATGTGTTGTTATAAATAGTTGGTAGTGAAATGAATAAGAACTGCGCTTATCAAATCAGAGTTATAGAACTGCCTTGGCCCAAGCTAAGTATGACCCATGATAGCAGCTTGAAAATGACCAAATTTTTCAAATTTTCTGTGCCTCAGTTTTCTCATTTGTAATCTGAATGAATGATAACACTTAATTCATTACGTTATTGTAAGCAAGAGATAATTTACATGAATACTAAGTTCAGTGTATATCACTTGTACTCAAAAGTATTAGAGTAGCTTGTTAAATGTCAATCAAAATTTATATTGGCATAAAATTGAAATATTTTATTATATTTAAATAAACTTATGGAATTTACTGCTAATTATAAAAATAGAAGAGGTTAATTTGATTGTTTCCAACTATGAATAGCTCAATATTGATTTCATATTTCCCTGAGATCATTTGAAAACAAATGTAGTAATTTCTTAAGCTGCCATAACAAACGACCATGAACCGGGTGGCTTTAAAAAAAAAGAAAGAAAATGTATTGTGTCACAGTTCTGGATACTAGAGCCAAATCAAGTAGGGAAGGACCTATTTTAGAATTCTCGAGTTTTAGAGGTTGTCTTCTCCATACATCTCTTCACATGTCTTTCCTCTGTTCCTGTCTCTGTCCAGAATCTCCTTTTAAGAGGACCCTAGTAATACTGGATTAGGGCCTACCCTAATAACCTGATTTTAATTTGATTGTCTCTTTAAAGAATCTACCTCCAAATCACATTCAGATGTAATGGGGCTCACAACTTTAATGCATAAATTTTGTAAGGACACAATTCAACCCACAATACAAAGTATATGTCTTGTTTTTCACTTGACTCACTGATTTTCTGTTACCTAATGAATAAGCAATTCTTTATAATAAGAATACTACCTTCAGTTTATGGAATATTATTTGTATTGCAATATTTTAACATTCTGGTGAATTGGTCTGCATTCTATCACACTGCTTCTCAACTCCATTAAGTCACATGCTCCTCAACTTGAACTCTCATCTATTTCTGTAATTTTCCATTCTCTTCCTTTTCATTGCCTCTCTCCCACTGCCTATAGTTAGGCAAACATATTCCCAAAGAAAACTTAGGTTCTTTCTAGAGAAAGTATGTGTTGTATATTATAGTTTTTCACACTTCTAACTTCAAGTCATGGGAATTAAAATTTAATTGCCTATGAAATACATCTATCTATTTTATAGAAATTTCAAATTAAGGTGCCCAAATGGAAGTATTCATCCTTATTCTCTCTAAATAGCCTGACTTAAATACAGCTCAATTAAATACGGCGTAACAACCTAGTCGCTCAACAGAGGTGGGCAAACGTAGGTTTACAGTTGTATACACATCCAGGCTTTGACAACTGTAGACAGTTGGTTTCTTAAATTTACATAAATTCTTTGTGTATTAGTTGTCTCACATAATAGTAATTGCAATAGTTATAACCTGAATGTCTTTTCCCATATGAACAACTGCAAACCTACTTGCCAGCCCAACCCCCACCCCATATCTTTAATCTCTCTCTCTCATCTCCCTAAACTAGTCACAATATTTGGTCAGCATTATTAAAGGTGCTTCCCACATTTATTCCATCTCCTTCATCCACATAATTGCTTCCTTAATCCTACCCTTTCATTTAGCTATTAGGCCAGTTTCTTTGAACGTATGTCTTGCCCTATATGCCCTGCCCTACCTCTTCCTCATCCACTCACATCTTACTTTCTCTATAATAAAAGTAACCACTGTCCTCTTCGCAAATGTATTTTGGCTTTCCAATGCCTAATTGGTAGTTAAAACTATTTACCTTGTTATAGAAAGCATTTCACAACTTGAGTTCCTTGTGTTTCTGCTTCTCCACACTGAGTCCAATTTCTCAGCTTTGCCAAATCATTTTTAACTTCACTATTATGGGGATGGATGAATATTACGTTTGCTGAGAAATACCCTTTCTAATGCATCATCCTTTCTTCCCGTGCCACCTACTTTTCACCCACATTTTCCTGTTACAAAGTTCCTATTTATCCTTCCAACATCATCTTAAATACAACCTCTTCCTTAAAGTCTTCCTTTTAAAACTTTCCTAGAAAGTTTATCTGCACTTTGCGTTCCTAATAGCTCTTTTTATTCACCTGTCAACACATTGCAAGTTATGCACAAATTTACTTTCATGTAATTATGCCTTTGATACTAGATTCTAAACTTCTTGAGATGATTATCCTATAATTAAGAACATCAGAGACATATGAGTTCACATCCTAAGCTTTGACAACCATAATTTGTTGACTTCTTAAACTTGCATAAATTCTATGAGTATAATTGTCTCACATAAAAAGCGGGGACACTAAAGCATATACTTCCAGCTTATGGGACAATTAAAGTAGATACTATACAAATTGTCTAGTGTATTCAAATATTATTATCAATGGTAATAAGATTGTTGTGTTTACTGCAAATTCATAATTCAGTAGTTTATGTGCTCAAAAATAAATGTTTTATTATTTAATGTTTTCACAACAATTCTATGGAACAGACAATAAAATCATACTGCATTTAAATAGAGGATAAAACAGGTCCCAAAGTAAGCACATTTTTTTTTTTTTTTTGGTCCAAGTACACATGGTTGATGATTGGCAAATCTAAATTTGGAACACAACTCTTGTGACTTTCAATGCTTTCTCAAGTATGATTTCATTTTTCTACTTTATGGGGATATACTTTTATAAATATTTCCTACTTCTAAAGAAATATACAAGTTGATGTCACAGAAACCTGTGGCATCAACTGATGAAATAAAATACTTCTACTTATGTAAGGCAAACATCCCCAAAAGGGCATATGGTCAAACTAAGAGCGATGATCAATAGATGTAATAGAGTTTAGCTTTCCAGAAGAGTTTAGAGAGCTAATTATAAAAACAGAAACTCTAGGTATATCCAAATATTTGCTCTTCTCTTTTTCTAGTAAACTGTAAAATAACTTTCAGAGTTGCTTCTTTGAAGACAATGTTATTTGAGAGAGACATGTATAAAGTCATTTATTTCAAATTCCCATGGTATGCTAGATGAGTAAAAGGTGCTAACCTTCATGAATTGTGATCCTTTTAGTTAATTCAATTCATACGTTTTATTTCATCATGCATAAAACCCAGCAGTATTTATTCGGGCATGCATAAAATATTTACTTAACATCCAGTCTTTATTACAATCAGGGAAACATTTATTCAGTGAGCTCTACGCCAAATGCCAAAGATAAGCACAGGAACTAAACAGACACAAATACTACTTTCTCAAGAATTGAAATCTATGGGCCATCTAAGATATTTAAGTTGTGTTTACCAGGAGTTTTGCAAAAAAAAAAAAAAAAAGCTTAATTTAAAATATATGTATTTTTATTGATTAAAAAATAAACAAGTATTAGGTCAAATGTTGTAATTTTTCAAATAAAATGTTCCCTATAAGATTGACTTAATATGATAATAGTAACAAAAACATGTGCTTTTGTTACTGTTTTTAATCTCTACTTTTAAGTAAAATTCTCACCAATCCCAGGTCATGATGTGTGGCATATCAAAATGTCCTACAAATTGTCTCTGTGAGGTATTCTTTCTTTCTAAAATGCAAATAAAATAAGATTTAAAAAAAGATTCTAAAGAGGCACAATATCCCCTGGCTGGTGTGGCTAAGTGGATTGGTGCTGGCCTGCGAACCCAAAGGTCTGTGGTTCGATTCCCAGCCAGGGCACATAACCAGGTTGCAAGCCAGGTCTCCAGCCAGGTCTATAGCTGGAGGCAGGTGAAAGGCAACCATACATTGATGCTTCCCTCCCTTTCTTCCTTCCTCCCTGTCCTTCTTTCTGAAAATAATGAATAAAATCTTAAAAAAAAATAAAAAGAGGCACAATATAAAAATTCTTTTCATTTCCAATGTACAGGTAAAGAATATATAAGCAAATGTAATTCCCTCTGTTCAGAGAAATAAAAGCAATATATTGACATCAGTAAATGCATTTTCTTTGAATAAAAGGCTTATCACACAGACATTTATAACATTAGAGATGTCACTGTTACAGACTTGAGGTTTTAGAAAAAACTTCTGTGCTTCAAGATGAAGCCAACTGAGGTTCTGTTTCCATTTACATGGGAAAAAATCACTAATAAATGAAGATTTAAAGTGCTTCAGTCAGCTTTGAACTAGTCAAGCTGAATCTAAAATCCCGTCTCACCTGGTAAAGCTCTCACTGCCAGGATGTTTTCTAGTTGTGCAAGACAAATGGCAATATGTATCAGCAGTAAATGGACTTATATATTGGACCAGAAGGAATACTATAAATGGAAGTTAAAAGCAAGCTTTGTCAATTCATGAAATAAATATAATTTTCAAGAAGTCATAGACATTTTTAGTGTTCAAAGCAGCTTTATATTATGTAGGAATTAATCATTGTGTGTGTGTGTGTTTACCACATTTTGATAGAAGAAAAGTTTAATTTTTATTTGACCAAATCTATTTTATCCCTTAAGCTAAAGAATAATGAAACATTATTTAGAACTCCTCTGGTTAGTTCTTCTGACTTTTTAAGTGGAGGAAGTACTGAAGGCAAAAATTCTACAAACAAACAAACTAAAATTGAAATCTATAACTGAATTATAATGAATGTTAAAGGAAGATATAATTTTACTCATAGAGTAAATATGGCAGAAACTATTAAACTATCAGCTAAACCAATTATAGTATTAATTTTAATTAAATATTAAGTAAAATTATTTAGTTCAAATAAAATATGCACATTACATATTTACTTAGCTAAGAGACAAAAATCTGCATTTAACAAATCTGTAATTACAAATTGTGTATTATGCAGTTTTTGGTGAATTATGAATGCACAATACTTTGAAGTAACTGAATGCCTCTAAATATAATAGAATGTAATGTTCTTAAAAGATCTGTTCTAGTAGTAATGACTATTTTACTATTTACATGTCTGCATATATTAGAAATTGTCACTGAGATCACATATTGAGGTAAATTCTGGACTGAGATAAACAATAAAGTCTAAGAAATAGCATTATATAATGTATGGAAAATATTTGTACAGATATTTCAAATATAAAAATGCATAATTAAAGATGAAGTGATAGTGTGCTAAAGACTATAAACAATACCAACAGGAAGTATAATATACCTACCATGTAGGGGTAATCAGTTTAAAGAATGGCAATAGAAGGCACTGATCAATAAAGAGTTTTGGTTTAAGGCAACAGATTCATCTGGCATAACTAGGAAGAAATTGTTATCATCATGGAAAAATAAATAAAATGCAAGATTATAAGGATTTTCAACTATAAACATGTTGAGTGGGCATGGAAAAAAATAGACCTTCTATTTAATGGATAAAATGAACAGATACCTATTCAAAGGAACTGTGTCTTTATGTAGAAGATGAAATATTGTTGCATACCAAAATAACTTTAAATTGCTATCAAATAAGAGTTAGACAAATATCAACAAAATATTTTATCATAGATTAGAAGAGAGAGAAAAAATAGGTGTTACAAACAAAACTGAAACACATTGATCAACAGTACATGACAAACGGGAAAGATGGTCAAAAAAAGATGTAGTAACCAAAACATAAGGTTATCCAATTACTTTTTGGAATTCTCGTTTACATAAAAACCAAATTTTAGTCAATATGAATCTGCTATATCCTATATAGAACAAACAATTTAGGTTAAGTTGTAAGCAATTATTTACAACAAATCAGATATGAAGGAAACCCAAGGAAAATGCAACTGGGAACCGATTTCAGATAATGGTATAAAAGAATTCTGAAAAATAGGAATTAAAAATATTAGGATTTCATGGCACAAGATTGTAGATCTTACAAAGCTATGGTTAGTTGTTTTTTTTTTTTTTTTTCTTATGTCCTCCTCATTGCTTTTTTATTTAATAAGTGAATTATGGTACAAGCATTTTGTTAATTCTGAAATAAATATCTGGCAATTAAATTAGAAATTATTCTAATGAAAAACAAAAAGGAAGTTATTCATAGGGACTGTAGGAATTATAATGACATATTAAAAGATAAAGAAAAATATGGAATCGGTACCATATATTGCTATACTTGAGTTTGTACCAAAAAGTGTAATTTAAATGATTGTGTAGTTAATCAAAGCAAAAAGGTTTGCAAAAACTTCAAAGGGTAGCAACATTATATTGCTGTGAAAGAAGTATCTGGAGTTTAAGACCGCTACATATTTTTGTTTGTTTTGTTTTGTTTTTGTTTTGAGATGCCAAGAAACTGTTGAAGGAATGACTTGACCAGAATCATATGGTTGTTGAGGCAGAGAGTTGAAAATCCATTGCTGACTGTTCCACCAAAATAAAATTGTCTCTCAAAGGACCTCAAGTGGAATGGAAATTGACAGAATTCCAAGGTGTATATATCATAGGAATCTTAAACTATCTGAAGGTTGACATGAGGAAGATGTGTTCATTTATCTTGTTTTTAATCGCTCAAGGAATGTAATTAGAGACGTGGAATAAAAAGTGGAAATTATGCAGACACATTCATTCCAATTCTGAGTGACCTTTCAAAATGATGATTCAAAGATGAAGTGAGGTAACTTTGGGAAGCATTGAGCATTTAGTGGAAATGCTTGTGTTTAAAGAGGATAAGCATAAATCACAAGTGCTGATTTGAATTCAAGAATCACTGGGGTGGTTCAACTAAATGAAACCTTACATTTTACAAGTCTATGATTAAAGTTGTATACTCAGAATTATTGATTTTTACGAAGTAGCAAGCATCCATTGGCTTGCTTATGTCATAGCTGAATCCTCTGGAGTTACAAGCTGTTCAAATAAGTCTTTGTGTTAAGGTTGAAGAATGAAGCAACATATTTTAAAATACTTTAATTTCCTTTACAGGAGTTAAAGAATTATTATGAATTATAAACCATGGTGTGTCTGATAATATTGAGTGGACTTTGGAACTGAGTGCTAATTAAATAGATGATGGAAAAAATCCAGATTCTAGAAAAAAGACTGGGAAACAGAATGGTCCTTCCAAATCATTCACTTTTGCCAGTCTAAATTTTTCAATAGGCTATTTGATTGCTTGATTGATTGGTTTTCACTTTCATTGCTCCACTTAAAAATGTAAATCCAGATTCTACAGTTTGATTTATATATATATACAGTTAAGAAAGTAGGGACAACTCAATCTTAACCCCTAAACTACCCAAAGAGGGCAAATAGAATGTGTTTGGGGTTCTGTATGACCTTCCTGTACCTACTGACTTTTTGGTTTTATGAATTGATGACTGCTCCCTCAAGTTCCTTGTCCTGTATCAAATTGCAGAGCACCTTGTCTGACTTCTAGCTTATAGTCCCAGCTCATCTTGACCTTGCTATTTGTCTACATATCAGAGTGAATAATGACCTTACTTGTTACTATATTTTAGACATTAGTTATCCACTTAGCATTTATGGTCAGCTTTCCATTCACAGCCTGGTGCTGGCATAGTCTCCAGATAATACAATATGTTACTCATTAACATTGGACTCCTGTCTCTCTCTCTCTCTCGCTCGCTCTCTCTCTCTGAAATCATGGTCTAGCATGAATCCTCCAGATTTCTCAGTATAGCATGAAATTCCTATGAACTTTAAGCAATTTACTAAAGAACTAATTGTTTTCATCTAAAATTATACTGCAAATCATTTTTGAACACATGCAATTTTCTCATTACAAAAAGACATGTTTTCTTTCAAAAGATAAAGGAAAATCAATTCTATTTTATTGTGTTTACAGGAGTAAATGACAATGCAATGCACAGGAAAATGTTAACTTTAAATATTGTAGCACAATTAGAATTATGTAAGTCGCTCTGGAAGATGTTTTAAGATTCAATTTCTTTTCTATATCTTTAATGACTTTGAGAAAAATATATGTAGCTTGTGCAAAGTGACTTTTATTAATATTAATTTGAATCTCCTGAAGCATATTATTTATTTTCAATAGAGTATTATGCACTATCATCATGTTTATTCAATACTGATTTAAAAATATGACAACTCACACTCCAAAATCAATTAGTGATTAAAATGTAGTGAAAGAATATTAGTCCAAGCAAGATATGTCTTTTCATTTTATCTAAACAAACACAAAAAAAGCTTAAGGACATCATAGTCTTTACTATTATTAATGTAGCTATAAACAATACTCAGAATTTGTAGGTATATTTTATTTTCTTTAATTACTTTTACTTCAAGATCCAATTTATGAGTAAAATACAAATATAAATATACAAGCGTAGCCCTGACTGGAATGGCTCAGTTGGTTGGGCATGTTCCCTCAAAGTGACGGTCGCTGGTTTGATTCCTGGTCAAGGCACATAGTCACTCTGTGGATTCGCCCTGGTCTGGAATCATAGGAGGGGTAACCCATCAATGTTTCTCTCTTACATCAATGTTTCCCTCCTTCTCTTTCTCCCTACTATCCCCTTCTTTAAAAATAAAAAAGTATTTATATAAATATACACATATACAGTATTTTTGGAATTGTTAAAACTAAACTTTTGTAAAAGTTTAGCAGTAACAAACTTCAGCTCAAATTTGATTAATCTCCACATTCAATGTCATCTGTAATTTCATACCTTTTTCAGATGGGGAAAACGTGGCTCAAAAATGCTGTGTCTTGCCTAACACCATACAACTAGTAATTAAAAAAGCTGGAGCCTTAAATTATTGTTATAATAAATTACTCAGGTATGTGTAGTGTAAATAGCTGAAATTTATAATGGGCAAAATAAAGGAAACCCTTGTTATAATCAGAATGATTCCAATGAGAACAGTGAGTCATGGTAGTTTCTTTGGTAGAAGTCTTATCAGCTTTAGAGACATTTTATATTCCTTCAAAATTCAGCAATAGCTTCCTTAACTTCTTATAGATGAATTAAAAATTGAGTTAGTATGCTAAAGTTACAAACCATAATTTCTAGCAAATTATGACAGCTTTTAAGCATGTCCCCTCCTTGAATACATTTATGATCATTAAAGCCTATTGCCAGAATGCCAAGATATACCTTACTTTTAAAAATTCTATGCTACTAAGTATATGGGTCCAACTTGTTATATTAGGATATGATTGATCTAACAGGACTCAGTTCATAAGTTATTTTTCTTTAAACTTATGCAATTGTAGATCAACATACATACTTAAATATATGCAGCTTAAACATAAGAAATGAAAATTATTAAGTACTGTTTAGTTGTTGTTGATGATGTTGGTATTTACCAAATCAGTGGTTCTCAAAATGTTATCTTTGGACCTGTAGCCAGAGAGTCCACTATTCTTTTATTGACATTTTTTGAAGTACAATTTCTTAATTTTTTAAAATATTTTAGTTATTATTTTCAGAGCGAGGGGAAGGGAAAGTGGCAAAAAGGGAGAAAGACATCAATACATGGTTGCCTTCCACCAGCCTCCAGCTATGGACCTGGCTAGAGACCTGGCTGGAGACCTGGCCCGCAACCAGGCTATGTGCCCTGGCTGGAAACCAAACCAGCGACTCTTGGGTTCGTAGGCTGGCGCCCCATCCACTGTGCCACCAGCCAGGGCTGAATATTTTTAAAATTTATTTTTCATCACCATTTCCCCTCATATTCTCTTTCACCTCCACCTACTCCCTGCCCCTCACAATCACATGTTCTTGGGTTCTTTCCCTTTTTCACCTTTCTTGCTCAACCCAACCCCACCCCCACCACAGCAGTCAACCTGCTCTGTATCTATGATTCTGTCTATTTTGCTGGTTAGTTCAGCTTGTTCAATAGATTCTACATATGAGGGAAATCATATGATATTTGTATATCTCGGACTGGCTTATTTCACTTAGCATCATGTTCTCCATGTTCATCCATATTGTAGCAAAGGGTAAAATTTTCTTCTTTTTCACAACTGAGTGGTATTCCATTATGTAAATATACCATGGTTGTTTTATCCACCCATCTACTGATGGACATTTGAGCTGCTTCCATATCTTGGCAATTGTAAATAATACTACAATGAACATAGGGGTGTTTACGTTCTTTTGAATTGCTGTTTTGGGTTCTTTCAGATATATTCCCAGTAGTGGGATTGCTGGGTCAAAAAGCAGATTCATTTTTAATTTTTTTTTAAAGATTTTATTTCATTATTTTTAGAAAGAGGGGAAGGGAGAGAGGCAGAAAGGGAGAGAGACATCAATGTATGGTTGTCTTTCACCTGCCTTCAGCCACAGACCTGACTGGAGACCTGGTTTGCAACCTGGTTATGTACCCTGGCTGGGGAATCGAACCTGCGACCTTTGGGTTCGCAGGCCGGCGCCTTATCCACTGTACTACCAGCCGGGCATTTTAAATTTTTTGAAAGATTTTTTTATTCATTATTTTCAGAGAGAAGGGCAGGGAGGGAAGAAGAAAGGGAGGGAAGCATCAATGTATGGTTGCCTTTCACCTGCCTCCAGCTACAGACCTGGCTGGAGACCTGGCTTGCAACCTGGTTCTGTAGCCTGATTGGGGAATCAAACCAGAGACCTTTGGGTTCACAGGCCAGTACCAATCCAATGAGCCATACCAACCAGGGCCATTTTTAAGTTGTTGAGGTATCTCTATACTGCTTTACATAATGGCTACAGCAATCTGATTACTCACAAAACAGTGGAAAAGAGTTCTCCTTTTTCCAAATCCTTACCAGCACTTGGTTTTTATTTATTTATCAATAATAGCCATGCTGACAAGCATTTCATTATGGTTTTAATTTGCATTTCTGTAATGATTAGTGATGTTGAGAATATATCTATTGTCTATCTGTATGTCCTCTTTGGAGAAGTATCAATGCAGGTACTTAACCCATTTTTTAATTAGGTTTTCTGTCTTTTTTGTTGTTGAGTTTTGTAAGGTTTCTATAAGTTTTAGATTTTAACTCTTTAACATATGTAGTGGTGAATATGTTCCTTTATTCCATGGGTTGTCTTTTTATTTTGTTAATGTTTTCTTTTGCTATTTAGAAATAATTTAGTTTGATGTCTTGAAGAAGACATGATACTGTGCACAGAGAATCCCAAAGATTCTACCAAGTAACTACTAGAATTGATAAACCAATTCAGCAAAGTAGCAGGATACAATATTAACATCCAGAAATAAATTGCATTTTTATATGTCAATAATGAAAAAAATGGAAATTTAAAAGACAATCCCATTCACAATTGCTTTAAAAAGAATAAAAGACCTAGGAATAAACCTAACCAAGAATGTAGACCTGTACCCAGAGAATTATAAGACACTGAAGGAAGAAATTGAAGAAGATAGGCCCTGACTGGTGGTTCAGTGGATAGACGCCAGCCTGCAAACCCAAAGGTCACTGGTTTGATTCCCCAGTTAGGGCACATAGCCAGGTTGCAAGCCAGGTCCATAGCTGAAGGCAGGTGAAAGGCAATCATACATTGATGTCTCTCCCCCTTCATCCTCCCTCCCTGCCCTTCTCTCTAGGGATAATTAATAGGGTCTTTAAAAACAAAAGAAAAAAATTGAAGAAGATAAAATAAAATGGAAGCACATACCATGTCCGTGGATATGAAGAATTAATGTCTTTCAAGTGTCCAACCCTGGCTGGTGTGACTCAGTGGATTGAGTGCTAGCCTGTGAACCCAAGTATAGCTGGTTCAATTCCCAGTCAGGGCATATAGCCAAGGTTGCAAGCCAGGTTTCCAGCCTGTTCCCCAGCTGAAAGCAGCTGAAAGGCAACCATACATTGATGTTTTCTTTTTTTCTTCCTCCCTCCCTGCCCTTCTCTATAGAAATAATGAATAAAAATCCTTTTAAGATATTAAATAAATAAAATATTTAATTTGTGGCCAGAAAATGATGAAGAAAAATAAATAGAGCTTTAAACCATTTGTTTAAAAATGAGTTCCCTCCTTCCCCTGGCTAGTGCAGCTCAGTGGATTCAGCACCAGCCTGTGAACCCAAGCATCACTGGTTCAATTCCCAGTCAGGGCATGAACCCAGGTTGCAAGCCAGGTCTCCAGCCAGGTCCCCAGCAGAGGCAGGTGAAAGACAACCATACATTGATATTTCTCTCCCTTTCTTCCTCTGTCCTTCCCCTCTCTCTAAAAATAATGAATAAAAAAATCTTTAAAAAATTGAAGTATCTATATTATCCAAAGCAATTTATAGATTCAACACAATTCTTATCAAGATTCCAATGATGTATTTCACAGAACTAGAAAAAATATTTCAAAATTTTATATGGAACCACAAAAGGCCCTGTATAGCAGCAACAATCCTGAGAAAGAAGAATAGAGTTCAAACTATACTACACGACTACAGTAATCAAAACAGCATGGTACTAGCATAAAAACAGACACATAGATCAATGGAACAGAATAAAGAACCCAGAAATAAACCCATATCTTTAGTTTAATTAATATTTGACAGAGGAAGTAAACACATGCAATGGGATAAAGATAGTTTATTAAATAAACATTGTTGGGAAATTGGACAGGTAGAAAAATGAAAGTAGACCACCTTCTTACATCACACAGAAGAATAAATTCAAATGGATTAAAGACTTAAATGTTAGTCCCAAAGCCATAAAAAATTAAAGAAGGAAACATAGGCAGCAAAATCTCAAGACATTGCTTGTAGCCTTTTTT